>CABHPH010143743.1:40383-81017 GCA_902168325.1 Peromyscus nudipes | reverse complement strand
TATTGTGTTCCCCAAAATATTGTGCACCCTAATAAACTTATCTGGGGTCAGAGACAGAACAGCCACTAGATATTTAGGCTAGAAAATGGTGGCACTCACACCTTTAATCCTAGCATTCCAGAGGTAGAAATCCCTCTGGATCTCTGTGAGTTCAAGGCCACATTGGAAATGGCCAGGTGTGGTGACACTTGCCTTTAATCTCAGGGAGTGAGCCTTTAATCCCAGGGAGTGACGGTAGAAAGGAAAGATATATAAGGCGTGAAGACCAGAAACTAGAAGCATTTGGCTGGTTAAGCTTTTAGCTTTGAGGAGCACAGTTCAGCTGAGACCCATTCTGGATGAGGACTCAGAAGCTTCCAGTCTGAGGAAACAGGATCAGCTGAGGAACTGGCAAGGTGAGGTAGCTGTGGCCTGTTCTGCTTCTCTGATCTTCCAGCATTCACCCCAATACCTGGCTCCAGGTTTGATCTTATTAACAAGACTCTTTAAGATTCGTACTACAATACCAAGTCCAAGAGTTTTCATATATGAAGACCAAAGACCCTGAGATAGATGTTTATTGCTACAAGGATGATAGATGATGGGGCTGACGCAAGTCTGCTCAGTCTTTTCTGGTATTCTGTGAATTTCTTTCTCCTGGGGTAGGGTAGGACCTCAGGTTTTAACAACTATGATCAGGCAAGAGAGGAGTTTTTTTCTTCTTCCTTTTCCATTTCTCTTTCTTTAAATTCATGTGCATTGGGTCTGGAGCAATAGCTTGCTGCTATTCCAGAAGACCTGAGTTCAGTTTCACCACCCATGTTAAGCAGGTCACAACTGCCTGAAACTCTCGCTCCAGAGGATCTTGTGCCCTCTTCTGGCCTCTGTGGGCACTGCACTCATATACACATACCCACATCTGGACACATAATATATACATAATTAAAAATAAAAATAAAACTTAAATAAGTTTTTAAGTGCAGGTAGGTTCATGTAACCATGTGTACAGAGACTAGAAGACAACTTGGGGACTTTGGGTCATCTTCTGGAATACTGCCTACCTCCTTTGAAACAGGATGTCTCATGGGCCTGGAGCTTACCACTTAGATTAGCTAAACTCACTGCCTGGTTAGTGAGTATCAGAGACTGTGAAGTCTGTTTGCCAGTGCTGGGATTACAAGCGTGTGCTACCATGCCTGGCTTTTTCTGTAGGTCCTGGATACTGAACCACATCCCCAGGCCAGCACAGCACCATTGCAGCCAGGTGGCTCCGGCGGAGTTAGAGTAATAGCCCCAGGTTCTATGACAGCCTTGGAGAGAAGCCCTGGTTCCTTGACCTGCCGGTGGGGAGGGAAGGCAGGAAGCACTGGGAGGGAGGCTGTGCTTCTGAGGCCCAGCCAGTTCCCTTTCTGTTCAGTCACCAACATGCAACTTCGTTGTCTGCACGTCAGCACATAATGGGCAACAGCTCTCCACTCAGCCCTACACCATGTAGAGCGCTAACTCCCCAGGGTCCAAAGCCTAGCAAGTGTGTCTGGCATCATTACTGATACCATCTACAGAGCTCACTTGGGAGAACCCTGCAGTCAGATTAAAAAGAGAATTATGTCAGGTCTTATTCTCCCTGGGGTGCAAATGGCCTACAGGACACAGGTTGGACACACTTGGAAGACTTGAGAAAAATGTAAGCCATTTGACCTATGGAGCCTCTTGAGCGTGTGATCTTGGAGTTTAAGATTTCAGTGTTAGTGGACATGAGGCTACACACCTCTCATTCCGCCCTCAGGAGGCTGAGGCCAGAGGACTGTTGCATGGCAAGTTTGGGCTGCTGCACAGGGAGACCCTGTCTCAGGAAACCAAACTAACAAAAATAAAAACAAAACCTGAAACAGCAACAGAAAACTTAGCATTGACCTGCTCATCTCTGATTCCAATGACATTTATGGCCCATGTACTGATATTTGAAAACTTTATATAAGAACCAGCAGTAGGACTGGCAAGATGTCCCAGCAGGTAAAGACACTTGCCACCAAGTCCTGTGATCTGAGTCCCAGCCTCACAGTCTGTATAGTGGAAGGAGAAAACTGACTTCCAAAAGTTGTTTTTTGACCTCCACACTTGCACTTTGGCACACATGCGCACAAGCACAAATACATACAAACTAAAGAAATGCAATTTAAGAATTAAAAATAAATAACAAAATCCAGCAGGATTTCAGGAAATGTGGAAGATGAAATCAGACATAATTTGAGCGACGATTTGAAGCTGGTACCTGCTTTCTTTGTCGGTGGTCTTTTGTCACTGAACCGTCCCCACCCCCCACCCCGGCACTAATCAGGACACGCAGGATCTGATAGCCTGGCGCCGGCTTATTGATGCTTTTGGTGCCATTTCATCAAAAGCTGGCATTCATGGGGAGCCTGGGATGTGGTTTCACCCGGGATCCCCAGGGAAGCGGTCCACACTGATTGTAGGGTGCAGCTCTGCTTGCCGTGGAACACTTTTCCATTCCACAAATCAATGTAATTTGTAGTTATGCCGTATTTGAACCTGACTTTAAGCTTGTGGTAACTTTATCTTTGACTTGTGGGACATATGACCCTGCAGAAACCACTGAAATTCAGAAGAAGGGATTTGAAAACATTTCTCTGAAATATTTTACTAAGAGCTTCTGAGTTCTTCTCCAAGGTGTATGGAATCAAGTTTGTCAGGGCGGTTAGACAACACCCTGCAAAAGCTGTTTCTTCTTCCTTTCCCAAAGAGGCTTAGCCCTCTAAACCATAGAGGGCCCTGGGTTGCCTCGCTGTCTCAGTCTGCTCCCCCCTCATTCTGTGGCGTGTGAGAAGCCCCGTTCATTCTCCTTGAATGACCGGTGCTCTGCACTTGAGAATTGTGAAGCAATGTTTGCTCTCATACAGTCCCGAGTTTAGTTCAGTCTTGCTCCGTTACACACACACTATCCTAAGGAATACTTTGCTCCTTCTTCCAAGACCTCGAAGACCAGACCGGTTGGCCCTCTCAGCTGGTTTTCCGTCTTGTTTACAAACTATGCCGTTTTCTAAGGCTCACGTCCATCTGCGTGCCAGCTCCCTTCCCTTACTGCGGGTCATTTCTGTGATCTCCATATTAACACCACCCAGCCTTGTGCATCCTTTCTAGGGCTGGGGTGGTGGGCAGTGGGCACGGAGTGGATAGAATTCTTTTTCTTTCTGGAAGAATTGGTTGTAGGGGATTATATTGGTAGTTAAAAACCCATTCATCTCTGAAGGCCTTACCCTTGTGTGTTGATCTGATACCTAAATCTAGGAAGCCATTCTCTACCAGGGAGCCTGTATTTCCCACAGCATGCACCACCCAAGCGTGGCTGAAAACGGAGAGTAGGAGGTCCAGGAGACTGTTCAGCTTGGACAGGCCTTCCTTCTGCTAAATCCTAGGGTCTCGTCTCTTTTAAATTTGTTTTAAACTTTTTTCCCTCTCTCTTTTTGAGACAGTCTCATATAGCCCAGGTTGGCCACTAACTCCTCAGGTCTGGCTAAGTTTGAACTCCTGATCCTCCTGCCCCCACTTCCTAAGTTCTGAAATGACCACTAAAAGTATACCACTAAACATGGCTACTTTTCTTCTTTCTTCTGAGTGTGTGTATGTGTGGTGTGAGTGCATGTACATATTCCTGTTCATGTGTGTGTGGGGGTGCATATCTGTGTGTGTAGCTAGAGTTTTCCTGCCTGACCCACAGTCAGGAAAAATCTCTGCCACCCGCCAGTCCCACAGCCGCTCAGACCCAACCAAGTAAACACAGAGACTTATATTGTTTAAACTGTTTGGCTAATGGCTCAGGCTTCTAGCTATCTAGTTCTTACATCTTAAATTAATCATTTCTATAAATCTATACCTTGCCACATGGATTGTGGCTTACCGGCATCTTCACATGCTGTTTGTCATGGCGGCAGCTGGCAGTGTCTCTGGCTCAGCCTTCCACTTCCCAGAATTCTCTCCTCCTTGTCCCGCCTATACTTCTTCCTGCCTGACCACTGGCCAATCAGTGTTTTATTTATTGACCAATAAGCAACATGTTTGACATAAAGACCATCCCACAGCATGTGTGGGTGAGTGTGGACACCCAAAGTTGAAGTCAGACTTCTTCCTCACTTGACTTCTACTTTAACTGTTGAGGCAGGGTCTTGTGCTGAACCCAGAGCTCCCCATTGGCTAGCCAGCCAGCTGCCCCACCCCCACCCTCAACCCTGTTGTCTGACTCTGGAATTGCTGCAATTACAGGCAGCTGCAATGCCTGCCTTTTTACATGGGTTCCAGGATCTGAACTCTGGTCCTCACACTTGTAGGGCAAGTCTCTTTCCAGTGAGATATCCCTCCAGTCCTTCCTTCTCTCCTTCCTTCTTTCCTTCTTTCCTTCTTTCTTTCTTTCCTTCTTTCCTTCTTCTTTCCTTCCTTCCTTCCTTCCTTCCTTCCTTCCTTCCTTCCTTCCTTCCTTCCTTCCTTCCTTCCTTCCTTCCTTTCTTTCTTTCTTTCTTTCTTTCTTTCTTTCGAAACAAGGTCTCTGTTATGTAGCTCTGGCTGTTCTAGAACTTACTCTGTAGACCAGCCTGGCCTCAACTCACAGAGATCCACCTGCCTCTGCCTCAGAAGTGCTGGGATTAAAGACATGCATTCATCAGTACACCTAGATTAAAAACAGAAGAAGCACACAGTTTTAAAAATTTGTATCTGTTTGTTTGAGACAGGGTCTCTGTCTTAGTTAGAGTTTCTATTTCTGTGAAGAGACACCATGACCACAGAAACTCTTATAAAGGAAAACATTTAACTGGGGTGGCTTACATTTCAGAGGTTCGGTCCATTATCATCAAGGTTGGACATGGCAGTGTGCAGGCAGACATGGTGCTGGAGAAGGAGCTGAGAGTTCTACATCTTGATCTGCAGTCAACAGGAAGACCTCAAAACCCACCCCCCTGTGACACACTTCCTTCAATAAGGCCACACCCACTCCAAAAAGCCACACCTCCTAATAGTACCACTCCCTGTGAACTATGGGGGCCAATTATATTCAGACTACCCCAGTCTCCCTGAATATCCCAGGTCAGATTTAAATTCATTCGCCTCCTGCCTCAGTTTCCTAAGAGCTGTGATTACAGATCTTGGCCCTCCTGCTGGACCTAAAGAAAATGGCTTTAAAAAAATTAACTTAAATTTTTTTTTTTTTTTGAGACAGGGTTTCTCTGTGTAACAACAGCCCTGGCTATTCTGGAACTCACAGAGATCAGCCTGCCTCTGCAGTGTTGGGATTAAAGGTGTGTGCCACCATGCCTGGCTTAATTTTATTTTTGTCTATGAGTGATTTACCTCTGTGTTTGTCTGTGTGTTGCTTGCATGCCTGCTGCCCACACAAGTCAGAAGACAGTATCAGATCCCCTGGAAATGGAGCTACAGACTGTTGTGAGTGGCCATGTTGGTGCTGGGAATCCAATTCAAGTGGGCTCTTGCCCCAGAGGAACATAGTACAGTCCAGTTGCAGAAACAAAACCTGCCTAGAGTGAGAAGCAATTAGGGCCCAGGAGGCAGTCATGTGCCATCAGGACTGGTTGTGTGTAGGTGGCCCTGGGAAGTAGGGTGGGCCTGAAGAGAATGCTGGATGCCACAGGTGTTTTCACATGATCCTAAATCTTATTAAAGGCATCCTTCCGAAAGCCACCTAAGCTGGTCGCCTGCAGCCATTGGAGTCTTGTCAACACTAGGCTAGGAAGTAGATGTGAGACTCCACAGCACCTCAAATATCAGGGAGCTGTTAGATGTTTACAGGCTTGTGGGACATTGTAGCTGGACTCCCTCCTGGTAAACAGGTGGAAGAATGGGCCTGAGTCCTATCTCTGGCCCTGGAAGGCCATACTAGTTAACTACCTAAACCCGGTTTCAGGATTCCAAACCCCTTGGATTGCTGCCTAGCAGGACTGGCTGGCTTTTCCTTTCTTCCTTCCTTTCTTTTTCTCTCTCTCTCTCTCCCTCCCTCCTTTCTTGACAGGGTCTAATGTATTCCAAGATGGCCTGATGCCTCCATCTACTGAGGTCTGGGATTGAAGAAGGCTAGCTAGGAGGCTCTGAGAACTGAGCACTACAAGATAATCCAAATGCGCCTGTCAGTCACCTGGACAGGATAGTGCCTCAGGAAAGGCTGCTGGTTCTGGGGCAGGTGAGGTGGCTCATCAGGTCAGTGTGTTTGCTGTGCCAGCCTGTCGACCTGGATTCAATCCCTGACACCCACGTAAGGCGGAAGGAGAGAACTGACTCCAGAAAGTAGTCCTCTGACTTCCACACCAGCTCCCTCCCCATAATAATAATAAAATATATTATTAAATTTTATTATAAAATTAATATAATAATAAAAGATACATTTTTAAAAACTGTTCTAGAGAGTTCAGAATAAGCTAGGTGTAGTGGTGCACACCTGTAATCCCAGTACTGGGGAAGCAGAGGCAGGAGGATCACTGCAAGTTCAAGCCAGGCCTACTTAGCAAGACCATTTAAAAATAAAATATTTTTAAACAAGGAAAAAGACTACAGCAGGCCTCCAGAGGTGGGGCGTGGTCCCCTGGGCTGCTGTCAGCTCGTGCTTGTCCAGTGTGCGCTGTCCGAGAGCTTCCGCTTGTCTGGGCTCCTTTTCATTTTTAAGGTATTTAACTCCAAGGTATGTATGTGTGTGAGCACGCATGTGCCTCAGCCTTGAGTCATGTGTAGCCCTTGATGGTCGGATTACCTGTGTGTGCCATAATGTTGGGCTCTCAGCTAAATGATGTCAAGGGAGATCTTGGGACCCTGGGGGACTAAAGATCCCAGTGATGTGGGCAGATGGCCATCTGGCTTCGTCACTCCCAGGAAGTACTACAGGGCAGGAACAGCTTTTCTCTGGCAGGAGGAAATGTTTACAGATAACTTACACTGTTGGGATATGCATCACAAGAAAGAGAAGCAGGCAACATCTATCTAGTCACGCCCTCTAGACGTGACTGTGGGGACAGTCTGTGTAACAGGTGACAGCTAGCCTGTGACAAAGTCCAGCCACACGTGGTATTGACTTTTGGTCATCTTTCCTAAGATGTACGTATGAGTCTGTCTGGTGAGGAGCCTTCCTGGCAGAGGGCCAGAATGATGGAGTCTGTCAGACGATGGAGTTGGTCAGAACACTCCTGCTTTTATGGAAAAGGCCGAGTCCTGAAACTCCTTTAGGTCAAACAAAGAGCTGGGCTTTGGGGGTAATTTTTTCTTTAAGTGTGTGTGTGTGTGTGTGTGTGTGTGTGTGTGTGTGTGTGTGTGTGTGTATGTATTGCATACAGTGCTCTTAAGGGCTTCAAGAGGACTTGGAGTCCCCTGAAACTGGAATTACAGGGGTTTTGAGCTGCCAGATGTGTGCTGGGAACAGCAGTCAGGGTCTTTCACAGGGGCAGCTGGTGTTCTAACAGCAGAGTCTTCTCTCCTGTCCCTTTGCCTTTGAGACAGGATCTCATGTAGCCCAGGCTAGCCTCAAATCCTTTGTGTAGCTGAGAGTGACCTTGAACTTCTGATTCTCCTGGTTCCACCTGAGTATTGGGATTGCAGACCTGCACCACTAGAGTTTGTGGGGATTGAACCCAGGGATCATGCGTGCAGGGCAATCACCCTACCAACCAAGTCACACCCTAGCCCCGATGCATCAGTGTTTTGAGTCACAACACTAGTAACTGTTTGTATAGAGTTCTTACACACTTGGTTCTGATGGGGTCCAAGTCCTCAAAACCTCATAGCAGCATGTTGGAGAAGGTGGTGGTGGTGGTGTACTGCCATGGCCCCTGGTGTAGCCAGGGATGAATTAGAACCAAAAAGTGTAGACAGACTCTCTCTCTCTCCCTTCTCCCCATCTTTTCATTTCCCATCTTCTCCCAGACTTAAAGAAAGCAGAGAGAAATATGGGGTCAATTTTAGAAGAAAAGTTAAGACACTGTTTCCAGGAGGGAGAGATGGCTCAGAGGTTAAGAGCGCTGGCTGCTCTTGCAGAGGACCAGGTTTGATGTTTGTCTCTGTAGTTTCAGTTCTAGGGTACCCAGTGCCGCCTTCTGGTCTCTGCAGGCACCAGGTGTACATCTGGTGCACATACATTACATGCGGACAAAACATCCACACATAAAATCAAAATAAACGAGTCTTTTGAAAAGATACTGGTTCACTGGGCGGTGGTGGTGCACATCTTTAATCCCAGCACTCGGGAGGCAGAGGCAGGTAGTTCTCTTTGAGTTCGAGGCCAGCCTGGTCTACAGAGCAAGTTCCAGGATAGGCTCCAAAAGCTACACAGAGAAACCCTGTCTCGAACTCCTCCCCCACCCCAAAAAAAGAAAAGATACTGGTTCGTGGAAACATTTAGAGAGCTTTAGGGCAGGACTGAAAGGGTGATACAAAGTTCTGGAGCCTGGGACTCTTGCATTTGTGAGTGGTGCCCTTGGCTTTTGATATGTTTTGTGTTGTTGTGAGTTGCTGGGTGGCTCCTGGCATTCTGGGGTTGGAGGATTATTTTGAGGATCTGAACTCCCTTCTTGATAAGGGTTAAGTGACTTGGGGAACTGCTGGATCCTCCAGAGGCCCAGACTGGTACCTCCCTGATGCGAAGGCCCTGGAAACTGGACTGTACCCACCTGGCCCACCTTCCTGCTGCCCCCCACCCCACCCCAGGACACAGACGTGCTGCCTCTGGGCAGATGCCCACCCTGCTTCTCGCCTTTGCCATCCCCAAAACTCCCTCTAAGAAGCTGGACTTGGCTCCCTCCTCCTGTGTCTACTTGGGTCTTTTGCCTCCCTGCAGACTCCTTAGGCCAGCAAGGAAGGGTGCTCAGCTTCCCATGCCTCACTCAACCTTGACCCTCTGAAGTCTCTGCATGAGAATGGGCCATAGCACAAAATACCAGCAGAGGCAGTGGCAGTGCACACCTTTAGTCCCAGCACTCGGGCGGCAGAACCAGGAGGATCTCTTTACAAGACCAGCCTGGTCTCCAGAGTGAGTTCTAGGACATCCAGGGCTACACAGAGAAATCCTGTCTCGAAAACAAAAACAAACAAACAACAACAACAACAACATCAAAACCAGCAAAGAAACTGCAAAGTGGGAGAATGATAGAATAAGAGTCCTCTTGCTGAATGATAAAACTGCTCTTTAATTGTAGGACTCCTTGGACATCAAAATTCATGGGTGCTCTGGCCTCTAATCAAAAAAAAAAAAAAAAAAAAAGAAAAGAAAGGTATGGTATTTGTGTTGAACCTACAGATTCCCCCACATACTGTCAATCATCCCGGAAACCTCTCTAATAATTACTTATAAGACCTAAAACAAAACCAGATGTGCTGTCACCTGCCCATAATCCCAGCACTTGGGGAGGCCGAGGCAAAAGGACCAGGTTCAAGGCTGTCTCAAAAATCCAAAAGAAGGGGTTTGGAGAGGTGGCTCAGTGATTAAGAGGATCAAGGATCAGTTCTCAGAAACCACGTTAGGTGACTCATAAGTGTCTGTAACTCCAGCCTCCAGGGATCAATGGCCCTTTTCTGGCTTCTGTGGGCAACTATTCTCATGTGTGAATATATATGTATATGTGTGTGTGTAAAAAATTCTTTTTTTTTAAATCCAAAAGAAGAAACAGTAACAGTAGGTACATAATTATTCTACTGTATTGTCTCGGGAATAATAAAAAGTGTGTGCATACTTAGTGCAGCTGGTTTGGTTTTTTCCAAATGTCTTTAGTCCATGGTTGGTTGACTGCGGATGTGGTCACCAAAGATAGGTTCTTCCCTCAACCTGTAATTAGAGCCTTCCGCACTCTGCAAACAGGAGGGACCTGAGACACAGTTCACAGGACAAAGAACTGTGGTCATGTTACTTTAGCCTAAGAGAGTGGGGGCAGGTAGAGACAGGTTGGCTGAGGACATTGTATTCGCCTAAGAAAAGGATTTATTTGTTGGATGTGATTATGGCTGTGGCAAAGGTTGGTCCCTCTCTCCTCTGCCCCCTCTGCTTCCTGCAGGGACCCAGCACCATTCCTTGTCCTCCCAGGTGTGTTTGCTGTGAGAGAAGGACCTGAGTGATGAAGGTGGAGCACCTTGTTGCTGTTCTGGCTTGTTCACAACACAGCATTTCTCAGAGATGTGTTTCTGCACACAAAATGTCCTGCTTCTTCTTTGAAGGCTGTATACCACGTCCTTGTGTGGCAGGGTGACTGGGCGGTCCACAGCCCTGTCCAGCAGCTCTACAGAGAAAGCTCTGGATTCTGGTGGTCAGAGCCATGCCAGGTTCACTACACAGGTGGGGAAATCCATGGCCACAGACTCATGTATGTTCACTTTCAGCCACGAGCCTCAGTTTGCTGTCAGTGGAGGCCTGTGTATCTATACCCCAGCCAGCTCCACATGAGATATAACCAGGTTGGGGTTTTTCCCTTCCAGATAAGCTTTTTATTTTAGTGTGTGTGTGTGTGTGTGTGTGTGTGTGTGTGTGTGTTCATGTTTGTGTAGGCACAAGTGTGTGCATGTGAAGGCCAGAGGACAACCTGGATGTTATTCCTCAGGTGCTACTCACATCTTTCTTTTTGCAGTAGTGTCTTTCACTAGCCTGGGGCTCACCAAATAGGCACCGCTGCTTGCCGGAGAGCCCAGTGCTGGTTTTACATGTGTGTGTTTAAGGCAGGGTCTCTTAGTGAACCTGGAGCTCATGATCCAGGTTAACAGAACTACCCAGTAGCTCCAGGGACCCACCTGCTTCTGTCCCCTCAGCTCCGGAATTACAAGTGAATGTTGCCACACTTTATCTGTGCTTGTCGTCTGTCTCACACACACACATACACACATACACATACACACACACACACACACACACACACACACACCCGTTAAACTCAAGTCCCTATAGTTACAAGGCCATCGCTTTACCTGTTCAGCTGTCTCTCCAGCCCTAAATAAACATTTTACTTTAGAATAGCTTCAGATTTACAGAAAAGCTGCCAAATTAGCCCAGAAAGTTCCTGTGCACCCTTAGTGCACTTCGCTACAGTGAGAGGCTGAGTGAATTGGAACAAATAGAAACACGTCTGCTTGGGTCAAGAGGCTGAACTACAAGATTCTGATTGGTACCTACTGAGGGTTTTCTTTGTTGTGCCCTCTCAGGGTCCCTGTGGGGACTGGGGGTTATAAAATACATTCAGAACACAGTGTTCTGCTCCTGGCCCCTCACATGTCCCTGTCACATGTGAAGTCCTTTCCATTCCCATAGTGTCAAAGGCTTGTTCAGCCCTCTCTAGTCCACAGTCCATATCTCACTGAAGTCAGATATGGATGAGACTTAGGACACAAACTCAGCAATTTCCTTTCAGCTAAAAGCCTGTGGAAAAAGTTGTGGGTGGAGGACATTCCCTTAGAGCGGAACGGGTAAGAAGAAAGGAGTGCCAGCTCTAACAGGACAGAATGTTAGCCCTGCGAGTGTGCTTTTGAGAAAGTGCCTCTCGCTTGAACCTGCTCCTTAGGATCTGAGTTAATGGAACTGTCCACCGGCTCCACGATCCGTCCCCCTCCACCCTCCAGTTCTGACATTACACGGACTCGGGTCCCTGTGCTTGCACCGTGAGCTCTGACGAACCTTCTCCCAAGCCAGAAGTTGTGGGGTTTTGTTTGTTTGTTTGTTTGTTTTTGCTTTTTTAAATGATTTATTTATTTTTAAATTTTGGGTGTGTATGAGATTCCTGGTACCAGTGCCTGTGGAAGCTAGAGGTGTTGGATCATCTAGAGCTAGTTACAGGCACCTGTGAGCTACTTGACGTGGGTGCTGGGAATTGAACTTGGGTCTTCTGCAAGAGCAGTCAGTGCTCGTAACCGCTCTGCCGTCTTTCTAGCCCCCGGCCCCCTTTTTGAGCCAGGGTCTTGCTGTGTATCAAGCTGACTTTGAACTTGTGATTTTTCTGCCTCTGCCCCTTGAAAATTAAGATATGAGCATAGACTCATACCCCCAGATTTTTTTTTTTAAATATACATTTCTTTCTCTTTTTGAGACACGGTCTTATAAAGCCCAGAATGGCCTTGGACTCCTGGTCCCCCTGCATTCATTCATTCACTTATTTATTTATTTATTTGTCTGTTTGCTTATTGTTGGTGTTTTTGAGACCGGCTTTCTCTGTGTAGCCCTAGCTGTCCTGGAACTCGATTTGTAGACCAGGCCTTGACTCACAGAGATTCCCCTTACCTCTGCCTCCCAAAGGCATGCACCACCACACCTGTTTTTTTTTTTTTTTTTTTCCTATAGGCAAGCCCTGCCACACCTGGCAGAATATTCTCTCCTTCCATGTGCCAGCTCCTGAAGCCCTGGGGCAGTCATGTCCCCTGCTTCCCCACTGAGCAGCTCTCACAGGCTCCCTCTCTGGTGGCTTCACCCTGTGGTTCCCCCAGTTGTCAACCTGATGGGGACTCACAGTGGTGTCTCCTCTGTGACACCTGGAAGCACCAAGGTTGCCTGTGTGTCTTTGAGGTATAGGTAGGTGGAAGGAGCTGTGTGCCAACCCTACCCCATATCTGCTTCAGCACCTGCTGGATTGAGGGTTCCTCACTAGACTTGGGGTGAGGTTGTCTTGAGGTTTCCTAGGTTCCTCTGGAAACCTGGCCTTGAGGTCCCAGCTTGCCTGGATCTCCAACATGCCTGCCTGCTGTCATTGTCTACAGACTCCCTCTAAACTATTCTCTTCAGAGGATGGTTCCCGGCCACACCCTCGTTCCTCTGGGGATGCCATGTGTTTATCTAGCCAGGCTGAGATTCCCAGGCTCCTCTCTGCCTCCGCTCCACTTCCGCGAAGTCATTTCTTTCTTCATTTTGCTAGATGTGTTTAAAAGCAGTCACATAGCGCTTCAACATCTTCTGCCAAATGTGGCTTTTACATTCTGCCTCCCGTAGCTCCTCAGGGTATGCCCATGTTTCTGCCCAGCTTTTACTGCTTTAGAACAGGCGGGGCCTGCACTCTAGTTTTCCTCTGAGGTCTCGGCCAAAAGGCTTCCTGACTGTGACTGCTCTGGTGACTTAGGATGGTCTCACTCCCTGCAGCCTCCGTCTGAGGTCTCACTCAGAAGTCCCCTTAAAGCCACTTTCCTCTCCCTTTTCCTGGCTGCTGGCCTCCCCACCTCTGCCTGTTACTCAGTTCCAAAGATGTGTACATTTCAGCCATCCACTAGGGCAGCACCCACCACCTCAGGCCTCATTGTGTGTTGTACCGTAAGAGGATCCATGAGACTGCTGTAATTAAAACAATCCATCTCAGGGCTTTGTGCATGCTGGCCAAGTATTCTACCAGCTAAGCTCTAGCCCTACTTTATTTATTAATTGTTTTTGAGACAGGGTCCCTCTATATGTAGCTTTGGCTGGCCTAGAACTGATGTGTAGACCAGGCTGGCCTTGAGCTCACAGAGATCTGCCTCTGAGTACTGGTGTTAAAGGTGTGCGCCACCACCTGGCTTCTTCTAATCCTAGTTTTTTAAAAAAAGCTTTTTTTTCTTTTTCTTCTTTCTCTCCTCTCTCTCTCTCTCTCTCTCTCTCTCTCTCTCTCTCTCTCTCTTTCTCCCTCCCTCCCTCCCTCCCTCTCTCTCTCTTTCTTTCTTTCTTCCTTTCTTTTTCTCTTTCTCCCTTCTCTTTCCTCCTTCCCTCCCTCCTCCCTCTCTCTCTTTCTTTCGCTTTTTGAGAAACCGTCTTAACGTGACTCTCTGGCTGGCCTTGAGCTCCCTGTATAGCTGAAAATGACCTTGAACTTCCCATCCTCCTGCCTCTTCTTGTTTAGGTGCTAGGGATCAAACTCAAGGCTTCATGTATGCTAGGCAAGCACTACCCATTGAGCCCTATCCTTCTCCTGGGACACTTATAATGAACAGAAACTGGTTCACAGTTGTAGAAGCTGGAAGTCCATTTGCAAATGGTATCTGGTGGGGGCCTTCTGCTGTATCACGTGGCAGAGGCCTGAGGTAGGGAAAAAGGGCACTAACCTAACTTGCCTTTTATAATGATCCTGCACACCAGAATACATTGATCTGTTCCTTAGACCCAGATTCCCAGAACTAAAGTGTTGGGGGTGAGGACAGGTTGGACTCAGTGCTCAGCATTGTCTGTTGTTAGGCCTTACCTCACCAGGGGACATCTCCTGACAGAGGAACTGACATGGGCATGCCACCCTTCAGCTGAACCCCATATTTTGTTTCAATGTCGCCGGTTCTGCTGTTCCGAGGCCCTGTCCAGAATCCCACATTGTCTTCAGCTGTCAGGTCTCGCTCCACTGCCTGAGTGGCTGCTCTGGCTCGTTGGCTGTGATCTGGACTGTTTGGAGGTGTGCTGACTGTGTTCCCCATGACAGGTTTTCTTATGATCCAAATGTGCCAGGAGTGTGGAGAATGGAGCTGTGGCATTCTCTCCCACTGTGACGACATTCATGGAGCCCACCTGGCTTCTCCTACCTGTGAACTCTGGTCTTCTGGAATCTCTCTGTTTTGAGAGGGATGGAGCCTGTTTAGAAGGTTGGAGACGGACGCATGGGCCCAGAGAAGGACTGTGCTCCATTGGTGGAGTCTGAGGCTGAGCAAGCAGTGAAGGAACCCCAAGTTCTTGGAGACCCACTTTGGAAAGTCTGGGTCAGTGTGGCATTAAACTGGCATGCCACTGTGGCATTATCTTGCTAGGAGGGTGTGGTCTCTAAGTCTGTGCTCAGAGCCTGAGGCAAACAGAAACCAGGAAGAGGATGTGGCCAGGGAAAGAAGAAGCCTTGTGGAGGGTGGACCTGTGAGAGAGGCAGGTGGCAGGGCCAAAGACTGGACTTTTCACTGTGACAGAGAAGGGGTAGGCCCCTGTGAGGCCTGAAGACCTCTGGAAGCTTGTAGGCCTTGATTACACAGAGGAAGGCCAACCCACGGCTTAAAATGGAGCTGGAGGGGGCTAAGAACATAGCTCAGTTGGCAGAGTGCTTGCCTAGCATGTATGAAGACCTGAGTTCAAGCCCCAGCTGTGGTGGTGCAGGCCTGTTATTCCAGTACTAGAGAGGTAGAAGCAAGGAGGGCCAGAAGTTCAAGATTATCCTCAGCTTCATAGTCAGTGTGATGCTAGCCTGGGATATATGAGACCCTGCCTGAAAACAACAATAAAAATAACTGACATTTAGGGGATGGCAGGGGACAAGACACATCCTCAGGTGTCTCCTTGGGCCAGAGTTAGGTGTTCTCTTGGCTCTAATCCGGTGGGAGTGTCTTTTGGGCTTCCCTGGCTTCTGGGGTAGGGGCTGGGGGCTCTACCTTTGCCTGTAGCCCCTGACATGCCTTCCCTTTATAATGGCATTTATGATGACCTGCAGCCCTCCACACACTGCCTTCAGGAGTCTTTGGCGTGTAGCATCCTGGGGTACACCAAGCTAAAATTTCAGGATTTACTTACGCCCCAGGAAAAGGCAGGGTTGGTTCAGAATGGCAGGTACTTCTGAGCCAAGTAGGGAGCTACCAGGAGGAGCCTATTCTTGAGTCTAGCTTTTGAAGGGATCTCATTTGGGGGCTCAGAACAGGCTGCTTGTGGCCGTGACACTGGGGTGTGTTGAAAAGCTTTAGCCTAGGACATTGGGAGGCTCAGAAGTCCCTGTCTGCTCTCTGGTACCTTTGAACCGGTTTTTGCCCCTTGGACCCTCATGTAGAGAGGAAGGGTCAAGCCTTTCCACCCCTCCCTACATTCTTCCCATTCTTCCTAGAACCAAGGGTGGGTGGAGACAAAACCTAAGGAGAAGCCCCTTCCACAGAGCTGGAGACTGTGTCACTGCGACCTTTCACGAGGGATGACCAAGCCTGGAGGCTGTTAGACTGGCATTTTCCTTTTTCTTCCTCTGGTTTCAACTTGCTCGGCCACCTCCACACTTCCTTGTTCCATGTCTGTCCACCCACATTGTGACTTGACCTCCTACCTGGACATTCCAGGGCACCCTGTTGAGGCGTATTCCACCCTCAGGAATCTGGAGGATGCAAAGGACTGCTGGCTCAGTTCTGAGGGTGGCCAGCCTCACTGCCCGGTTGTAACTGGATTCTCGCGTCTGAACGGAAGTGTGAGGGTGTGAGGGTGCCTGTGTGAATACACCCTCCTTCTTCTTAGATCCTAATGGCTTTTGTTTCCAGATCATCCATTGTGTCTGTGTGCTCGCATGTGGAGGCCAGATGTCAGCCTTGGCTGTAGTCCCCCAGGAGTCATCCACCTTGTTTCTTGAAACAGAGTCCCTCACTGACCTAGAAGTCACCAAGTAGGTTAGGCTGGCTGGCCAGTGACCCAGAGATCTGCCTGTCTCCACCTCCCCAGTGCTTTATCACAACTGTGCAGTAGTATGCCTAGCTTTTTTGAAACATGGATTCTGGGGATCAAACTCAAGACAGACATATCACCAACTGACCTATCTCCCCAATGTATGCCACCCCCTTTTTGAAGAGAGTCTGTGTAGCCCAGATTGGCCTTGATCCTCTTGCCCAGCCTCCTCAGGAATTACAGGCCTGTGCAACCACACCTCGCTCTCTGCTTCCAAATCTTGACGTTGATGGAGCTGGGTGATATTTAAACATGGCTACTGTTCTCTGCAAGTATTTCCTACGTACCACCGGGAGACCCTCTTGTCCTGCATTGCTTGAGACTTTCCTGGATTTTGTACCCAAAATATTCCCTCTCCAGGGAAGCCCTCTGCCCCAGATAAGCTGGGTATGGCTCACCTGTGCATCACCATGATGTTTTGGCTGTGGTTCTAGCCAAACATTTCTGTTGTTGCTCTTACAGAACCCACGGGGTAGTCAGGAAGACAAATGAAGAAAAAGTGCCCTGGACAGCTACAGAAGAAATGGGGACAGTGACAGCTAAGGCAGGGCACCTGTCCCGTGTGCTCTGGGTGCTTTCCTCAAATGGGCTCCTTTACTTCTGAGAGGAAGCACCTACCATATGCCTCTTTTATGGGCACCCATGCACTAACGTCCCGCCACAGGGCACAGGAGCCTGGGTGTGAACCCTGCCCTTGCTGCGCTCTGAGGAGGCCAGAGTGGCTTCTCAGAAGGCTCACAGTGCCGGCCGGGGTATAGGGAATGAGGAGGGGCTGGCCCAGCCATCAAGGGGGGGTCTGTGGAGGCAAAGTGAGAAAGCCTGCGCGGGGACACGGAAGCAAGGGTGCCAATGCAGACATTTGCAGTGACGACCGATGAAACAAGAGGTCGTGTGGGCAGTAAGGGAAACCCTCGTGGTCTTTGAAAGCCAGGACATTAATCACCCTAGTCAGGGCATGGTGGGGGTGGTCACTGGCTTGACTTCAGATCTTCGGTCCTTGGAAGGCCTGAGAACCAATATGCAGGCTTGAATATTAAGTTGTGCCTGGAACATTCTGACAATGTCTTCATGCTCCTGCTACCCCCAGGGGTGGAGATTTTAGTAAAGATATTTTAATATATGCTTAAGCACAAGGGCTAGGGGAAAAGAGGGGTGCTCAGAAGAAAGTAAAACACACCCAAAAGACAGAGTCACAGCAAGTAAGACAGACACTGGGTACTGGCTCCTCAGGGGAGAGTCGCCTGATTTTTCCAAGACAAGACCTCTTTGTGTGTGTGTGTGTGTGGGGGGGGTGATGTTGGGAGTCCTCCTTCACCTCTCTCCACTTTATCTTTTGAGATAGGGCCTCACTGAATTCAGAGCTGCCAGCTGGCTAGACTGGCTGGCTGTGGCTCTCTGGGGCTCCGTTCTCCACCTCTGTGGTGACTCCCTGCAGGCTTTACAGCAGGCAGGGACAAAATGATCCTCGAAGAGACAAGAATGAAACTCAGTTTAGCCTGATTTTATTGTGACCAGTGCTGGACCAGGACTTCTAGGGTCTGGCCAGATCATTTTGCTTAAGTCATATTTAAGGACAGCACAATTTTTGGAAAAAGTATTCAGATAACAATTAACTCAGTCCCAAGTGCACAACAATTTCAGACATGTTTACATTGAGATTCCTTACAAAGCACACCTGGTGTCTTTCACAAGAATGTGTACTGGTGACTCAGATAATGCCCAAGATTTAGGGTCTAGGGAGTTTGACTGAGGTAAACATAATGCCTGTGGGTGTCAGGATTGGCCTGGCCCTCAGATAACGTAGAAGTCACTTAGGCTGTTGTAAAGCACATGTGACCTCACTCATAAGAGTGGGTTTATGGTCTAAAAGCATTTTAGATCTCAAGATTTAGGGGAAAGGGTCTTGGATAAGTAAAAACCTAAATTCTGGGAGATACGGTCAGGGCCTGTCTCAACGGACTGCAGAGATCACCAGGTTGTATAAGGACATCATTCCCAGCCTTCCAGGAAGAGCAGGTGTGCGCCTCATTCTGTTGAAGAGGCGAGCTGTGTGTTAAACATTCCAGGGCTTCTCCAGGGCACAAGGCTCTGTCCTCTCCACACCTCCTCAGTGCTGGGCTTACAGATACATGGGTGCTGGTGATCAGAACTCAGGTACTTACAGACGGGGCCATCCGTTCCGCTCCTAGCTAGTGCTTTTGCAACAGGGTCTCACTGTGTAGCCCAATCTGGCCTTGACGTTAAGGTCCCCTTGTCTCCACTGCCTGAATTTGAGGTTATAGGCGTGTACTAGCATGCCTGGCAGAATTAACCATTTAAAGGCAACAGTGGCTTTTTATACCTCACCATGTTGTGTAACTATCACCTCCATCTATCGCATCTCATCACCTCCAAAAGTGCCCCATTTCCCTTCGTGCCATCCCCCAGTCCCTGGCCCCAGCCAACTTGCTTCCCGTGTCTGCGGACTTCCCTGTTCTGGGCATTTGGCATCAATAGGCCTGCAGGGCCAGAGCCTTTTGTGTCTGGACTCTAACAGAATGATTTTGAGGATCATTAGCAGCCGTGACTGGGAACCCGAACCACTAGTGAGGAGCCAGTGGCCTGGCGGCTTCTCAGCCTTTGGCAGCCTCATCTTTAGCTTCAAACTGGGGGCTCGGCTGACCTGTGTGGGGACAGCCAGTCTGGCTCAATCAACATGGAAGAAACATCTGTCGTGGGCACGGCCCCAGGAGATCTAGGGTTTGTAGGCAGCGCCTGGAATAACTGAGTCAGCCTCCTGAGCTGTTGAGGACAAATTCCTTAGAAACAAATCTGCCTGAACATGGGGTGTCTTTCCACACTCTGACGTTCGCTGACCATAGTTGAGAACACTAAAGATCACTGGGCCCGATAAGATAATGCAGGGTCTCCCCAGGATTTGGGGATGTTTTCCTCTTCAGCAGCATTACCAGTTTGCTCTCAGGGGAGGGTCCCCAGAGCCTTTGGCTCTTTGTCTCTGAAGCAGATGGAGAGGTACCAGGCCTGTGAATTTTGCATCTCCCCACCCCCAACCAATCCAGACCCCTGATTCGGAAGAAGCAGATAATTTTCAATTAAAAGTGCTCAGTGATAAAATAGTTGAAATTTATACTTGGTGAGGAACTTTTATATCATGTATGAGTGTGTGGAAATCTTACTTTACCATACAAAAAACCTTTCTTTACTAAAAATATGTCGTGTGTTAGAATGGCGGAGAAAGCAGTGCCCTTGCTAGTCAGATTTGGGGCTGTCACCTAGGTGTGTGGGCAACTTGTACAAAGTAAGGCTGCCGCTTCTGATGTTCTCCCGGGCCGGGGGAGGGGGGCTTTGGTAAGGTGTAAAGAGCTCTGGAATCTAATGGATGTGGGCCAAGCCCCAGCCTCTCACCTGTGTGACTTCCAATGAGCAGCTTAACTTCTCTGAGTCCGTTTGTTCAGGTATGAATTGGGATGATCATAATCATCATGATATTCTGTCTCACTGACTCATGTAAAGGGCCAAATTAGTCTGTTAGGTAATGCAGGAGGGAGGCGAGGTTCGTCTTGGTGTTTTGTCTTGTTTTATGGTGTTAGAGGTGGAACCCAGGGCCTGAACGCAGGCACACTCTACCACTAAGTCACACCCAAAGCCCCCATCCTGGTGAATCCAGGAGAAGAATGGGTACTGAAAGAGATGAGTACTGTAATTGATTTGTCCAAGCCGGAATCTCAGTATACAAAGGAAATGCCTAGTAGGGCTCAGTTGGCAAAGTGCCCGCTGCGCAGAGAGTGAGGGCCTGAGTTCAGATCCCCAGAGTCCATATAAAAGCCAGGCATGCCTGTAATCCACAGCACCAGGGAAGCGGAGACGGGAAGATCCAGGGCTCACCGGCCAGCCAGTTAGCCAACCTCACTGAGCATCGGGTTTGCTGAGAGTGACAAAGGAAGAGACCCCTGACGTCTGACCTCCATGGGCACAAGCACACATGTGTGTGTGCACACACATGCACATACAAAATAAATAGCAATGTTGGGAGCCGCCTGGCACTGCCTTCCTCCCTCTGGCGCCAAGCACAGAGTGTTTTCAGTGATGAAGACTGGATGGTGCCGCTGAGGAGTGACTCAGTGACAGGGTGGAAGTGGACACCAGCCAACTCAGTTGTGCTTGGCTCCAGAGCAATAGAGGGGAGCGTTCCGCAGGTCCCATGTGTCTGTCACCACAAGTGTGCTGCGACTGTCCTGGAGGGCCTGGACTGGGCAGATGGAAGGAGAGCCAGGTTCAGTCAGTGTCGGAAGGGTTACATCTGTGACAGCACTGTGACATCTCTCACCGGCTAAGGGACAGGCTGACCATCTCAAGAGTGCACTCACTAGGGAGTGACAAAGGGTGAAGACAAAGTCATAATAAATATGACAGTGGTGTGTGGCCCTCAACTCTCCCCAACAAAATCTTATTTCTTAATTTTAGTTTCTCTTGTTAGGCAGAAATTAAATTATATCTAATTAATTAATTGAGTTAAACATAACTTAATTATTCTGCCTAGGATGGAGTGGCGGTAAAGAAAACAAGTGAGAAGCCCTTCTCTGTAACAGGTTCACTTGCGTCTCCTAGACACAGCCCTGCAGGCCAGAGATGACTGTCACCTGTGTCGTCCCGTCCCCCCCCCCCCCCCCCCCCCCCCCCCTGTGTCATTTAAGATGCCATCTGCCCCAAAGCAGATCATTGAGGCCTGGGATTTTACAAGGGATTAAATACAAGGGATTTTAAGTGGTGGGTTTGGATAGGACAGGTGCATTCTCCAGCTCTCCTTGCTTGTCTGCAGCAGAGGTGGGAGTTGGTTCCCCAATTCTCAAGCCCTCTACAGTGTGTTAACACAGAGCCTGGCCTCAAAAGTGGCAAGAATTTTATTTAGGGTGGCCATGCAGGGACATTGTGCCAAGCATGACTCTCTAGGCCACTGTTTCCCAGCCTTACTAATGCTGCTGCCCTTTAATACAGTTCCTCATGTTGTGGTGACCCCCAATCTTAAAATTATTTTCGTTGTTACCTCATAACTGTAATTTTGCTACTGTTATGAATTGTAATGTAAATATCTGTTTTCTGATGGTCTTAGGCAACCCCTGTGAAAGTGTCCTTAGATCCCACAGGTTGAGAACTGTTGCTCTGGGCCCTTCTAAAGCAGGACCTGGAATGTCTAGGCAGCTGGCCTTGTCATCCCCCACACCCCGCATGCCACCCCTGAAGCCAGCCTCTCACTCCACCTCTCACCTTTACGAAGTAGATGTGGAGTTAGGCATAGTGGTGTACCCCTTTAATCTCAGCATTTGGGAGGTGGAGACAGGTGGATCTCTGAGTTTCAGGCCAGCCATGGCTACATAGTAAGACTGTCTTCAAAACAAAAAACCAACCAAACAAGCAAGATTTGGAATTGACAGGTTTGTACAGGAATGCCTCCGTCCAAGTTTGGAACTTGCTAAGGACAGAGGAGTCCTGAGATGGTGGGATAGCCACTCCAGCTCCCTGTGATTTCTTGGTGAATGCTGGGAGAAGGTGAGTCTGAAAGATCTTAACGACAGTTAAACAATGGGGAGGAAGGAAAGGTACAACCTTATTTCCTCCACACAGCTCCCAGTAACTATGGCAACCAGATTCTGTCAGGATCACCTGACTTAACTGGTGTGGCCACTCAGCGGCCCAGGGCCACCAAAGAGATGTTACAAGGCTGGACTTTCTTTAGACAAACAAAATTAATTTACGTCATGGCTAGCTTTGGTGTGGAGGTCAGAGGGCAACTTACAGGAATTGTTTCTTTTCCCCCACATGTGGGTGGAGGAACCAGCCTTGGGGCAAGCACCCTTTCTGCCTGAGCCCTTTGCTGTCCTTTGCTTTTCTTTCTTTTGGTAGAATTATAAATGCGTTTATGCATCTGTTGGATCCAAAAGCAGTGCCCTGGAGAGACAGTGTTTGTCTGCATTTTCTGGAAGATTCAGTCTGAGCACGTGAATGTGACTCAGTTCATGAGAGTGTGTATGAGGGGTAGGGGAGTCAAGGCCTTACTCTCCAGGCCAAGAAGTCCATCCCCTTTCTTCCTTTGAAGGTGATGGTGAGAACCCCACCCCCCTCATCCCCAAACCTGGAGGTCAATTCTTTTAAAATGCAGTATAAAGCCAGGCATGGTGATCCAGGGCTGTAATCCCAGCCCCTGGGGAGCTGAGGAAGTGGCAAGTCACGGGTTCTAGACCAGCCTGGTCAACATAGAAGTCTTGTCTCAAGATAATCAAAATCAAATGCAAGTACCAGGATGGCTCTCCAGCTGCGTGGAGTCAGCTCAGCTGGTGGCCCAGGCCAGCTTCACAGCTGTGCGCCCTTTCTTCCCCTCCAGCACATTGATCCCCATGCCCCACCCCCCTGCCAGGGGCAATTTTAGGATTTCTGAACACACTATCTTGTAATTTTTTACGTGTCCTAATTTTCATAGTAAATCTATGAAGCAGGTTTGCGGCTGGCTGTTCTTGAACCAGGAAGGGACAGTGCGTCCCTCACATCCGTCCCTCCCATGGCAGGATAATGTCTGCTGCCACCAAGCAGGAACTGCATTACCTCTCTGTCAGGAGTTTCTGCAGGCTGGGTCAGTGCTAGAAGCTGGTGGGGTGGGGTAGGTCATCTTCCAGATGATCAGTCTGTCGCCTTGCCTCTCTGCATTTCTTTTCCTGTCAGAGGAAACCCACACAGCACCTCAAACTGCTTGTGGGCCCTGTCTCATTCTTTTGGCCTTTTTATCTCTAGCTCTGAAGTGGTTTTCATAGCACGCTCCTGTGATCTTCTGAATCCCCCTTCCTTCTCTCCTGGAGAACTTGGTGCCTCCTTGTCCCTGCCACCTACATGCGGGGCTTCTGGTTTGCTTCGTGTAAGGTCATCTTGAGCCATGTAGCTCACTTCAAGTTCTTCCATAGCTATGCTCTTAAAAAGACACCGATGGAGCTGGAATTAACTTAATTCCATATGTAGCTAACATTGAACATGTAACCAGTGTTTAAGTTGCTGATGGACTGTCTTGCATTAGTCTTGTGTAGTAAGTTTTTAAAATCTAGGCTGTACTTGACATCCTACCTGATATTGGATGTTAATTTTGTTTTTTTGTTTTTGTTTTTTTGAGACTAGTTTCTCTGTGTAGCCCTGGCTGTCCTGGAACTAGCTCTGTAGACCAGGCTGGCTTTGAACTCAGAGATTCACCTGCCTCTGCCTCCTGAGTGCTGAGATTAAAGGGTGCGCCATCACTGCCCAGCAGATGTTAATTTTTAAAAACATTTTTATTTATTTATTGATGGTGGGCATACATTGGTTAATTTATTGGGAGTGGGCACACATCTATGAATGTATGTATGTACATATCTATCTATCTGTCTGTCTGTCTATCATTGGTGGCCAGCACACATGCCAGGACATGTCTGTGGAGGGAGGCAGGAGAGCACAGTTTGCAGGAACTGGGTCTTTTTCTTCACCATGTGGGTCTTGAGGATTGAACTCGGATCATCACGCTCAGCGTGAAGCACCTTTACACACTGAGCCACCTTACTGCTGGCTGTTTTACCAAGCACCCCACCCCCAGCCCTTGCTTCTTGCCCACTTTGAAATGCCCTTCTGAACTTCTTCCTGCAGCACGGCCCATCTCTTTGCTTCCCACACATTCTGCAACAGGAGCTGGTTTCTGTGGATGGAGGTGTCAGGACTGCCCAGCCCTGATGCCGTAGCACACCCCCCTCAGTCCCGGCTGCCCATGTCTCCTGAGACAGGCTTGAATAACTCTTCTAAAGCTGCAGAGCCTGTCCTGTCTGGTTAGGAAACAGCCACACAAAGGACGGCCCTGTGTCCTACCGAAGCTGCCCCATGACTGCCGAGCATCAGCAGGCCAGGGCACAGCCTGGGTCCCGGAATATGATTCTGGGCAGGTAGCAGTCCAGGCAGGTAACAGTTCTGCCAGGGGCGGAAACCTTCTCGCTCACTGAAGGCACTCACTGAAGGCACTATATCCCTATCTCTGCCCTGGGGTTCCACTTTCCAAACAAGAAGTAATGTGATGGGCGGTTACTCTGGGGCTATTTTGAGACAGGATCTTGCTATGTATCCCAGGTTGCTACATATGTAGCCAATGATGGCCTAAAACTTCTGATCCTCCTGCCTGTCTCTCTGCCTCTCAAGTACTGAGATTACAAATATTTGCTGCCCTATCAGGTTTTTGAAATGTTGGGGATCAAGCCCTGGGCCTCACATGCTAGGCAAGTGCTTTACCAACAGAGCCCCAGCCCCAGCTAATATGCTAAATTTTAGGATAAAAAAATGATGTGTTTGTTTTGCCAGTACACATGTCTGTGCATCACATATGTGCCCTGTCTGCAGAGGCCAGGAAGAAAACACCAATCCCCTAGAACTGGAGTTTCGGGTGATTGTGAGCCTCATGTGGCTCCTGAAAGAGGAGTCCTCCTTTACAAGGAGGCAGCCTAGGACTGGAGTGGTGGCTCAGTGGCTTGAAGAGCATGCATTGCTCTCCCAGAGGACCTGAGTTCAGGCCCCAGCATCCATGGCAAGTGGCTGAAAACTGTCTGTCACTCCAGCTCCAGGGCATCTGATGACCTTTTCTGGTACTGCACTCACACATGTACAGAAACACACACAATTAAAAAGAAAGATTTTAAGAGTAAATAAAAAAGAGGCAGATTCATTGGGCACTTTGTTATGTAGCTGAGGCTGTCCTTGAACTTGCCTCTTCCTCCCCAACGCTGAGGTTACAGTGTGGACCACCATACCCTGCACACATTCACTTTGAAAACAAACACAACGAAACAACATAAACGGTCAAGTCTCGGCTGTACAAATTGAGTTTTTATAAAGTGAAAAAGACCCTTGTAACAAAGGAGAGCATGGCCAGCCTTTTAAACGCCCTTCCTGCCCCCTTCTAGATCTCTTCCCCCCTCCCCCCCCAAGATCGGATACCGTGTGTTTTGGGCACCAGGTTTTACTCACACCTTCTCATGGTTGGTGTTTCAAAGCTGCTGTCACTTCCGTCTCTCATGACACATTGGTTTAACAGAAGAAATGCTGGTTTGGAGTGTGTGGCCTGAGGGAAGCTCCTCAGAGGCGGCTTGTGAGGGGCCAGTCATCCGGGCCAATAACTTACTTTTTGTCTGTGCTTGAAAGTCCCTTGTGAAGGTGATAGCCTCCTTGGTTGTTCTGTTTGCCAGATTAGAGTTTGAAAACTTGTTCTGTGGGGAATGGGCAGGGAGCACGGGAACATCTTCTTCCCGCTCCCTTTAGAGTTGTTTTTGAGACAGTCTTAAGTAGCCCAGGCTGGTCGCCGACACTTGTTAACAGTGGGGGATGATCTTGAATGTCTGCTCCACCTCCTCAGCACTGGGGTCTTGGGCATGTGCCACCCCTAGGTCAGGTGACTTCCTTACAGTGTCTTCTGCCTTTGCTTTAGGTAAAATGTCGGCTCCAGGACCTTACCAGGCGGCTGCAGGCCCTTCTGCAATGCCCACTGCACCCCCAACCTATGAAGAGACAGTGGGTGTCAACAGCTACTACCCAATGCCCCCAGCACCTGTGCCGGGGCCAGCCACAGGGCTCATCACAGGCCCAGACGGGAAGGGCATGAATCCACCTTCGTACTACACCCAGCCCGTGCCTGTTCCCAATGCCAACGCAAGTACGTATGTCCCCCAGGCCTCTTTACAACTCCTTAGTCACCAAACCTGTGGACCCTGAGAGGTAGAGGACCGCAGTAAGGTGCCAAAGTGTCAAAGCCAAGTAACAAGCACTGTGACGCCCACCCCACCCTGGTTTCTCATCGGATATTTCAGGCATTCCGTTGTCGAGGCCTGAAATTCCCCTATTATAGAACACATTTAGTGACCAGCAAGATGGCTCAGTGGGTTAAAGGTGCTGGTTGCTAAGCCTGAGTTTGCTCCCTAGGACTCGAATGGTGGTAAGATGGCTCCCCAAAGTTGCTCTTTGACTTCCACATACACAGACATTAACAATAAATGTAATCAAAATAAAACGATAACAAAAATCCCCAGCAAAATATGTGGGATCTTCCACATGCGGGCTGGGCTCCCAGGACCTCACCACCCAGAGAACTTGGGAGTGGTAGTTTTTGAGTTCAGAACCAGGGTGGACAGAGAACTCCTGTCCTGAGGCCAGCTGCGGCGGGAACAGGAGCAGGAAACAGTGCTGAGTGAGGAAAGGAGGCAAAGCTGCTGCCCCTCTATTGGGGCAGGGTCTCGCCTGGACCCTTGGGAGGTTTCTCCAGAGTCCTTGTCGTGAGAGTCTTCAATGGCCAGGTGTGTGAGGGCACACTACTCAGCATCGTAAGCTGATGGCAGCCATCTGAGAGAGCGAGTCTGTGACTCAGACCCGCAGAGCTTGTACCCTGCCCTGCTGTTTTCAGTTTTGTTTGTGTGTGTACCTGTGGAGGCCAGAGGTCAACCACAGGAGCTATCCACCTTGTTCTGTAAAAATGCGTGTGTGTTTGTGTGTGTGTGTGTGTGTGTGTGTTTGCGTGTTTGCGCGCACGAGCTAGCATGTATGTATGTGCACCATGTTGCGTGCCTGACACACAAGAGGGCCCGAAGGAGCCTTGGATCCCCTGGGAATGGACTTGCAGGTGCTTGTGAGCCATCATGTGGGTGTGGGAACAGAACCGAGCTCTGGAAGAACAGCCAGCACTCTTAATGGCTGACACATCTCTCCAGCCCCCTTACTCACCTTTCTAATGGCTCGGTTTCCTCATCAGCAGGTCCCTGAGTTAGTGGGTCATTCTGTTAAAATTAACTTCCTGGGTCATCACCTGATAAGAAGAAACTGGTCATTGTGTCCAGTTCTGACTTCTAGGGGTGGAGAGTGAGCTAATAGCTTTTTTGAGACGGGGTATTACTATGTAGCCCTAGTTGGTCTGGAATTCAGTAAGTAGACCAGGGTAGCCTCGGACGTCCGGTTTTATTGTCTCTAATTCCTGAGTGTGTCACCATGCCCAATCTTTGAAATCCTGGGAGACGCACATACTAGACAACCGCTCAACCAACTGCCCATGTCAGTACCCGCTACCTTAGTCTCCTAGACCATCCTGTGGTCAAGAAATAAGTTATTCTTGAACCAAAACAAGACTTCTGTATAACTGAAGTATGCTTCTTCCTGCTTTCTGGAAGCAGCCTTGGTGCTGGCGAGTGAATTCTCGGTAGGTAGTCTCTGGTCCCCCAGCTCCAGGTTGTGTAAATGACATCCCAAGGACCTAGCAGTGGAGGGGGGTCCCTGACAGGGATACAGCTGAAGCGGCCTCAGCACCTCAGGACCTCTGTCACTGGAGATTGTCTCCTGACCTCCATGAGTGTCTTCTCCTTGGCTCACGGCCCTCGTGGCAGTGTGACTTGTGTGTCAGCTCAGTTTGCTGGCTGTGGGCTTGTGTTTCCCGTTGGCAAACTTCATACCATTATCGTCAGGTGTCAGAGGCCAACCAGGAGTCGTGGTGTGTGTCCCCTCCTCCTCTTAGCTTCTGGCGGCCACTCTTGGCTAACACCCATCATGTCCCTGCTTCTCTAACCCCTTCTGCCAGCCACCTCAGTAGAGCCATCTGCAGAGCTCAAGAAGTAGTTTGGGGACCCTGCTGCTCATGCTTGAGTCCAACCTCAAGGCCCAGAGCCTGGGAACTGGTGTCTTCAGTAAGAACCCCACAGGACAGGTGCTCTAGGAGAGTCAGGGTCCGCCAGCAGGACACAAAGTCTTTCTTTATTTCTTTTCTATAGACTTTTAAAAACTCCTCTGAAAATCTGTCACTGTTTTCTATCTCCTTTTTTGTTCTTTCTTTTCTGTATGTGGGTGTTTTAAATGTGCATGATACTTAGGAGGCAGAGGCAGGAGAATTGCCACAGATTCAAGGTCAGCCTGGTCCATGTAGTAAGTTCCAGGCTAGCCAGGACTACATAGGGAGGCCATGTTCCATCCCACCCCTTCCTAAACAGTGTGTACACACAGATTCAACACGGCATAGAATCTACCATTTGACTACATGGTAAGTCCAGAACTGAGGAGGCTGCTGAGGCAGGAGGATCACAAATTGAAAGATAGTATGGGCTATATCATGAGATTCTCATGATCACAAAAAAAATGGAAAAAAAAATCAACCATTTTAATTATTCCATTTAAAAAATAATACTTGTATTTAGAACATTTCATGCATATGTATGTATGTTTATAGTATATATATATTACATACATATATATTTATAGTCTTGATCGTATCCACATCCATTCCCCTCTACCTCCCTCTGCCTTCCCCTAGCTGTCCTCTTCCCAACTTCAAGTCCTTCCTACCTCTTGAAACATCTGAAAGTGCAGCTCAGCAGTGTTAGGTAAACACACGTTGCCCACCTCCACTCTTAGTCTCTGAACCTTCCGTCTTCCCACCCCACCCTCCACCCCCTCAGCCCCAGGCGCTGACTGCAGTGGGCTCCTCTGGGCATCTCTGGAGTAACCGGAGCTTGTCCTTTGGTGACTGGCTTATTTCACTCAGCACAGTGTCCCTTTAAGGCTGAGCTGTGGTTGTCCAGGCAACTACAGTTTACTTATCCTTTCCTCCTTGGGAGCCACAGGTGATTTAGTGATAGCGTTATGAGCTTGGGTTCTGGGGTACCCGCTGTAACCCCGGTTCTCGTGTGTGGACGACAAGCGAGCGCTCCTGTCCTTGTTCACTGACCAATGTTGTCTTCTACCGTCAGTTGCCGTACAGACAGTGTATGTGCAGCAGCCCGTCTCCTTTTATGACCGCCCTGTCCAGATGTGCTGTCCGTCCTGCAGCAAGATGATCGTGACCCAGCTGTCCTACAACGCCGGCGCCCTCACCTGGCTGTCCTGTGGCAGTCTGTGTCTGCTGGGGTGAGTGTACCCCCTTAGCCTCTGGAGGGTTCCCACTATGCGGTGATTGATATTCAGTGTGTATGTATGAGCGTGGAGGCCGAGGTTAGCGGTTTGTCTTGTCTCTTGAGACAAGCGCTCACTGCTCTTAGACCTACCACGTGGGTTAGGGTGGCTGAACAGTGAGCCCTGGGGAGCCCTCTCTCTCTGACTTCCCAACCCCAGGATTACAAATTGGTTCCATTGTGTCTGGTTCCTTACTATCTCACAGACAGTTTTAAAATGACTTCCCTTTTTCTTCTTGTGTGTGTGTGTGTGTTCATGGACATGTACCATGATGCACATGTCAGAGGACAACTTTCAGTGGTCAGTTCGTTTCCACCATGTGGTTCAGGGGACTTGAACTCAGGTCCTCATGCCTGCAAGGCAAGTTCCTTACTGACTGTGCTATCCCCCAGATTCCTGTAGGAATTTTTTTTTCTTCTGTTTTTATGATACTGGGGCCAGCAGCACCCAGGACCTCCATGCTAGGCTAGCTCCCTGTCTATACGCCCTCAGCCTGTGTAGGATGCTGAAGGCTGAGCATGGTGGCATACTCCTGTAATTTCAGCACTAACAGGAGGTGAAGGCAGGAGGACTGAAGATTTGAGGGCAGCCTGGGTTACAGAGTGAGACCTTGTCTCAATAAAACACAAAATAGGACTGGCCAGATGGCCCAGCAGGTAAGGGTGCTTGTCACCAAGCCTCACAATCTGGGTTTGATCCCCAGAACCCACACAGAGAGACCTGACTCCCAAAAGTTGTCCCCCAACGTCCACATTTGCGCTGTGACACATAGATATTCACAGCTACACAATGAATGAATGAATGTGAAAATTAAAAATTAGAGCCTGGAGCCAAGCCCTGGTCTTGGCTTTCTAGACGTTCATACTGCCCCTTCCCCACAGGGCAGCCACCAAAAATTACCCTGGATCTGCAGGGTGGCTCCAGGTGGGAACTCCTCTCAAACACATGTGGAAATCAATGGGCATGTTCATGTAGAGACCCACAAAGCAGCTGTTCACATCTGCAGAGGGTGGGATCCTCGGGCTTCTTTTCCTTCTAGAATTTCATGACCTAAATAATAATTTTTGCGTGACCCTGAGAGAAGCTTCAAACACTCTGTACACTAACACATGTTATAGGCCTCTCCTCAGCCTTGCTTCTCCCTTAAAACCCTGCTATTTTCCCATTGCCTGTGCAGGGGATTACATAAATATTTATGTCTGCCCTGAAAGAGATGCTGTCTCCGCTCTGGGAGAGAAAGCTGAGCAAAAGCAATAGCATGTTTTTCCTAAAGCAGGTAATAGCAGGAGCCTCACCCTTTCTGGCCCATGTTCACTTAGGAAGCCACTGCTGCGTGCGTTTTCCTGGAAGAGCAGGTACCTCAGCTGCTAGGTGACTGGCCCACATCTCCTCACTGTCTGCTTGTGACTTTAGGTGGAGAAGGAAAAGCATTGTTCTTTATTTCAAAGGGAGCCCTCAAGCCTCTGTTCTCTGGGGGCTCCATTGTGGACTCTAATAACATCCATCCTTTGGGCAGACAAGGCTTAAATAAAAGTTCACTGCTAACCAGGTCTGCCATCCCAGCACTTAGGTGTGAGGCAGGAGGATCACAAGCTTGGGCTCTGCCTGGGCACCTGAGTGAGACTGTTCACAAAGTAAAAAGAAAGCCGTGCATAGTGGCGCACACCTGCACTCCCAGCATGCCGAGGCTGAGGCAGGAGGATCAGTAGTTTAAGGCCAGCCTCCAGCACATAGGGAGTTTGAGGCTAATCTGGGCTACATGAGATCCTGTCTCACTGTTTCACCGCTTTGAGATATTTGTATTAAAACTACCTTTTGTCTTTGAAACTGGGATGGGGCACAAGGTCAGCCTCGCCTGAGCCAACTGCTGAAGTTGAAGCTGGCTTTCTGCCTCATTTATTTCTCAACTTTTTAATTATTTGGAGACGTGGTCTCACTATGAATCAGATTCCCTCAAGACAGATGACTTCCCTTCTCTGTGTTTGAGTACCCACATCTGTCTCCTGGGGTGTGGTGAGGATGAGGTCAGTGTATCTGGGGTTACAGGGACCTCACAGGTGAGAGGAGTGAGCGGCAGCAGCAGGCAGTGTTCCCACCGTGGGTCCGAGGCTGTAGGAAGTCCCATCTGTAGATGGCTGTTAGGAGGGGTATGTGGGGAAATGGATTTCCTGGTCACTGGAACCCTGAAGACAACTTTGTCCCCAGGCAAAACTCAGCCCACTCCTGTTTGGATGCTGCCAGCCTCGTTTGTTGGTTCTTCATGGTCATGCTACCAGGAGGGCTGAAGAACAGACGAAACACAGGCCATGTGGCCATCTAACATGTCCAATACGTGAACTGCGGCCCTTTACAAAGCAGTTTGCCAACCCTCCTCTCCCTCCTCCCCCTCTTCCTCTCCCCCTTCCTCCTCCCCCTCTTCCTTGCCATCCTTCTCATCTTTCTTTTATATAGGGTCTAGTGTAGCTCAGGCTGGCCTTGAAGTCACAGGTTACCCAAGGATGTCCTTGAACTCCTGATCCTCCTGTGGGATTACAGCCCTACACCACCACGTCCTGTTTGATGTGGTGCGTGGGGTGGAACCCAGGACTTTGTGCATGGCGGGCAAGCACTCTGCCCACTGAGCTACAGCCTCAGAATGCTCCTCCTAAGTTTTTTTTTAGTGCTGAGGCTAGAGCCCAGCCCTCCCACATGGTGGGCAAGTGCTCCGCCACTGAGCTACATTCTGAGTGCTGCTGCTCTGTTGCTTTTTCAGGCTCACTGTGTAGCCCAGGCTGGTTTTGAACTCAAAATCTTCCTGCTTCTGTCTTTCTAGTGATAGGATGTCAGGTATTGCCACCATGCCTGGCTCTACCACATGTCACCTTTACTCTGTGTGGCATATCTTTTTGAGAGGATACCATCTTTGGGTCTAGGGGCCACCTAGAGTTTCCAGGGTGGTTCTGTATCAAGATACGTAATTACTTTTGCAAAGACCCTCCCCCTTCCTTTTTAAGTCAGGGCCTCATGTACCCAAGGCTGGCCTCCAGCTCACCAGGGAGTCAACAATGACCTTGAACTCCTGTTTCTCCTCCCTCTCCTGAGTGCTGGGGTTAGAGGCTCGCACACTTGATATTTGGGATCAGACGCCGGGCTTCGTTCATAGAGGGACAAATTCTACCAGCTCAGGTCTTGAGCTCCACGCCAGCCCATCAAAGACCCTTCAGGAGGTTCCAGCACAAGGGTGTGAACCCATGTTTTGGTGTTGGTGACATGTTCCTTATGTCCCTGTTCTCCCAGGTGCATCGCTGGCTGCTGCTTCATCCCGTTCTGTGTAGACGCCCTGCAAGACGTCGACCATTACTGCCCCAACTGCAAAGCGCTCCTGGGCACCTACAAGCGCTTGTAGGACTTGGCCAGCCAGCCATAGGGGAGATGGTAGATCCTGTCGCCGGAAGTCACCTGACCCTTGCCCAACTCACCCAGAAGAGGCCCCTTCCTTGATTTCATCTCTTCATGGGCTCCATCTTCGTGTCTTTTGGGGGGTGGAAAAAGTCAAAAAAGTAACAAACCTCCAAACCCCAGAAACTGCTGCTTGGAGTTGTGCCCTGCAAAGACATGGACCTTGATGTTTCAAGGGCTTACAGCCTGCCCAAGTCACCCCCACTAACTGTGATTGTTACCCCATTTACCTCGCCACTGATTTGCCATTGGCTGGCTCCTCTTCCTCCTCAGTGGGCCTTCCTGGTGGCGGTCTCAAACCCAGAAGCCAGTTCGCCTTATTTTTCACTGTTGGCCTGATCTTGTCTGTCTCTCCCCATCCATCCCTGATGGCAGAGACCCCGCCTTAAAGACTCTGTGGTTCTGTAATTGCAGACTTCTCTGGCACTGAGAATCACTTTAATTTCATAGGTTTTTGTTTTGTTTTCCAAGTGCACAGAAGGGCTGCCGACACCCACCAGACACATACAGAGAAGGTCACAAGTACAAAATAAAAAGAACGGTTGGGCTGGGTTTAATCACACCCGTCCAGTCTTAGCCCTGCTCCTGTGTGTGTGGGGGTCTTCTTCCTCACAGTTTCTGTGAGCTCCTTTTGTTCTTAAAACACACGTGGAAGTCACTTGGCAGGGAGACATTTCTACAATAACTTTTGTGATCATAATACAGCCTTCATTTTTTCATTTGCTGGTGTGAATTTAGTTGGTTTTGTTTTATTTTTTGATATGCAGTCTGGCTTTGTTGCCCAGCCCAGCCTTTAACTCCTGGGTTCAAGTCCATCCTTCAGTCTTCGCCTCTCAAGTACCCAGGGCTCTGGGCATGTGCCGCTGCACCTACTGGGCTTTTGTTTTGCTTTTCAACAAATAGGTAATTTCATCTACTGCCTACATGGATTTGTGTGGTTTTGAAAACCTTGTCTATGTGGGGTCTCTGAGGGAATGAGGGGATCTCTATGGGGCCCGTGTTACAGTGCTGAGAGCTTGGCCAGAGAACCTGAAGCGTGACTTTGTTTTTCAGAGGTGAGCTTGTTGTGTGGCACCAGCATGGTCTTCAATATCAGCGGGCCAGGTGGGAGGACGCCAAAGACAAGTCAGGGCTCTTTCTAGGGTGACCACTGTCGTGTTTAGCATTGACATAGCGCAGCCAGCTTTTCAGGAGACCCTGTCTTCATCCAAACCCACACAGAACTGCTACAAACATTAGTGTGTGAAGTCAGCCTGACCCTGAACTGCCTATTGGTTAAGATACAGTCCTAACCATTGTCTGAGCTGTTCATGCAATGATCCAGAGAAACTAGCCATCATGTTTGCAGTGAATTATGGGTACCATGTACGACTTTGGTGTTATGTGCTTTTAAACAAATAAAATCTTTGGTCACTCTTGGTGAACAATTCAGTTCACCTGCTGTGAAGAAAGGCCTTGTGTTGTGTTTCCAGGCGCTGCCCAGAGAATCTTAAGTTGCTCTGTTACACTAGAAAATCCTTCATGACCCACACCTCAGGCTTGCTGAATATTCGGCCCCAGCAAGATGACCGTTGCTAACAGTGGCATTCGAAGGTTTGGCTGTTGGGAGCCCACAGGCGTCATCCATGGCAGCAAGCCACAGCTTTCAAGTTTTAATAAAATGCCGAGGAGAAAGCTGTCCTCATTCATTCTCTGGACAAAACCCCCCTTGTTCATTGACTGGGGCGGTTGTGGGATGCTGGGAGAGGGGATACCAAGCCAGGAGTGGGGGTGCCAGTTCTTCTCCTCTCCCACCTGTGGTGACAACTTCATGTTGGAAGGTGTGAGGAGAGTCAAGTCATTTAGTCGTGGCTTGTATTGCCACTGAAACTCTATTTATGTTCTTGTGAAATCACTGCTCATGGGATCTCAGTGTGTGCTTTTCTTTTCTTTGGTCAAGTTCAAGGCTATGCAGCTAGAAGTTTGGCTGTCACTGTGATGTGTAACTGATCTCAGCTGGTACTAATTACACATGCAGAGTTTTACAAACAAGGACCCTGTGTCAAGGACTGTAAAATATGTATCGTACGGAGTTTAATGCCAGATGGCTACATACTTTTGTGAATTTAGACCCTCCTGTCACTGTTAAGTAGTCTAGGCTAGCTGGCCCCTGAGATCCAGAGGTCCGCATAGGCAGCCTCTGCCTCTTAGCTGACAGGCACCATACATCCTAGGCTTCCTCTTACCACACCCCAAAACAGGATGGAAGCTGAATGAAAAAAAGGACGACTGCTTCTGAGTGTGCTGGAGGAGGTTTATTATAGATTTGTGGGAGAGCATAGCCAGAGGCAGGGGCATCTGGGAGAGGGGAAGAGAGAGAGGGGGACCAGGTGCAGCAGCCAGGAGGCCCAAAGAGTGGACGAAAGGGACCAGGTAACCTAAGTGTCTGGACTATATAGGGAGGGACAGCCCAGCCCCTGGGCTGGAGACTTCTGGGGTAGAGAGTGAGGTATCCCAGCATACCCTGTAACAGGTGGGGACTGGGATGCAGGGAGAAGCTGGCTGCCAGGCCTGCTTTTACATGTTAAGTAGGCACCTCAGCTGTTTGTCCAGTTTGAGACCTAAGGGGCCCTGTGTGGGGATTCTGCAGACTGTCCAAGAAGGGGCTTTGAACTTGGTTGTCCTCAGTGTTCACTGCCTTGCCGGCTTATACAGAGAGGTGGCTGTTTCCTGGTAAGCCTATTGGTGGAGAAGAGAGACCAAGTGAAGCCATGGCCACAGCCAGGAGGTCGATGCAGGAAGTGTTGACCGTGGCTTTCAGACATTTTCTGCTCTTAGGCCACGGCCTTTGACATGCAAGGCTGGGTGGGTGTGACAGCATCTCTCTGAAGGTGCCATCGTCTGATCTCCGCCATTTCCTTCCTTGTTCTTTATTGTCTATCCCTCCCTTACTACTAGGGATTGAACCCAGGGCCTCGCTCACCCTAGGTAAGCGCTTTGTACTGGATGAGGCCAGACTTCTGCAGTCCTAGGAAGTTCAGCTGCACCTGTGTGGAAGCTCATCCAGCTGGGCCGGTTAACTGTCTACCCCACACCCCATGGAGGGGTAGGGAGGGTCATGAGACCTTCACCTGACGCTCCAGCCACTCCTTACCTCCGTCCGTCAGTGTGCCTATGGGGAAAACCTAACTGGTGTGGTAGCGACTTCCCTTTGCAACTTTATGGGGAGGAGAACGCCCACCTTGTAAGAGGCCCTCACCTGTGCTCACAAGGAGTTCCAGGAAGCTCATTGTGTCCTGAGTGAACTTTGTTGGAATCCTGCCTTGATTTGTCATCTTGGGAGGAGAGGTAGACCTTGCTTATGTCCTCACTGGAAGGAATTTCAGTACACTGTGATGTCTCGACACTTCAGTTTGGCTATTTATTGGTTTTTCTGTTTTGTTTTGTTTTTGAACTGGGTTGTGGTACACAATTCAGGCAAGCAGGGAAGCTCTGGGAGGAGCTTTTCACCTCACCCTCTCCCACAACCCAGTGCTAGAATCTAAGACACGCCCCCACACCCCGCCCAGAGCATGCAACCACAACCCCAGTGCTGGGACCTCACCCCCTCCCATAACCCAGTGCTGGGATGAGACGCATCACCACTCCCAGCTTCTTTGAGAGATTCTAGAATGCAGAAGAGGGCACATAGCAAGACCATGGGGGTGGGGGAACTTGAGAATGCTTTCCTAAGCTGTAATTTGCATTTTGTGTTCGTGCCTGAAATTAAAGCAGTAGGAAGAATGCTCATCCCAGGCCAAATGGGAGGTACTGGCTAGGGACTCAGCCCTCCATTGGTTTCGACCTAAGACAGTCATGGATGTGTGTCCGGCTGAGTGTCTCCATGTGTGCCTTGCTGGGTGAGTGAATATAGGTGTGAGTACAGCAGGTGGGGTCTGTTATATAAGCTTTTCTAAAATGGACAGTGTAGGCCTGGGCTCGGGGAGTTTTGGGGGAGAGGCGTGTATGTGGCAGTGGAGTGTCTCTGATGACAATAACATGGCCAGCTCACCAGCTGCACCCTAGGATCAGCTGTTTGTGACCACTGGTGCATAATGACAGGGTCCTTCCTGTGTTGCTGAGAGCCATTCTGTGGTTGATTTGGCTTAGCATTCTCTGCTCTGCTGCTGTTCTAACTTCATGTTCTTTCTTTCTTTTTTTTCTTTTTTTTTTTTTTTTGGTTTTTCGAGACAGTTTTTCTCTGAGCTCACAGAGCTCCCTCCACCTAGCTCTGCCTCCCAAGTGCTGGGATTAAAGGCGTGCCCCATTGCTGCCCAGCATGTTCTCTTGTTTTATGTGCAGCTTGCCGTGTGCCTGATGGTCATGAGTCGGTGCAGGCCTCCACTTAAGACAGTTGGGAGTGTGTTTGTGTGTCTGTCTGTCTGTCTGTAGAGGGAGGGACAGGGCTGTTTGCTCTACATCTGAAGACCAATCCCACGAGAGAAGTTGACAGGATGCCTTGCTGATGTGGGGACTAATGGGTGCTTGTGCATGCTCCTGGCTTTCCCTACTTTCAACCACCCAGTGTAGCCCAGAGTCCCACCCATGGCCTGACATCGTTGTGGGATATTTGATCTCACTGTGACACCCTGAGACTGTGTTCATAAAGTTCCTTGAATCAGGGGCGGAGCCAGAGACTAATTGACAAGAATTAGTTATAGAGACCATGGAGGACCCACACAGGAATAGAAAGGCCCAAGAAGGAGTAGGGAAGGACTTGGAGATTCAAAGACATTTTGTTGGCCCTTTTTCATCTGGGAAGTGTGGAGAGAAGGTCAGCTGGTCGATCCTCTGCCACTTCTGTGATCTATCAGGTTTTCATCCCAATATCTGACTCCTGAGTCTTTATTGGTAACAGAACAACTAACATAACACAGCATGAGATCGTGGGAAAGACTTGCTGGGCCAGGTCAGTGCTCTTGGCCTCAGCTGTACACAGAACCTGGGGGACCCCCACACTCCTCTAGTGGTATGACTATTAGACCTGGTTCCACAACCCCGTTCAAAAACAAAAACCATTTCCACAGCTGTCAGATTAAAGCAAGCTGGTTTTTTTTTTTTTTTTTTTTTTTTGGTTTTTCGAGACAGGGTTTCTCTGTGTAGCTTTGCGCCTTTCCTGGAGCTCACTTGGTAGCCCAGGCTGGCCTCGAACTCACAGAGATCCACCTGGCTCTGCCTCCCGAGTGCTGGGATTAAAGGCGTGCGCCACCAACGCCCGGCGGCAAGCTGTATTTAGATGTGCTCAAGGGACTGGTCAGATGACTGCTTCGCTGAGTCAGGGTTTCCGAGAGCAGCCCCTCACTGGCTTTTGGGGTCTCTTTTATGGGGAAGGGTTAGGATTGATAGAATAACTGTTGAGAAAATTGGCTGTTAGGACCTGGACAGAAGAGTGGGGACTCGGGGCTCAAGGCTGCCTGTGGGGTAGATAAGCACAAGAACACGTCTGTGGAAGGGGAGTCATCACGGGTGTTCAGGAGTTTAGCAAGGCAAAGAGGTGGGCATACATCATGGGGTCACAAGTTCAGCGTAGGGTGAAAAACATTGCTGGATACATTAGACTTAGGAAACAGAAACTTATTCTTGTAAGGTATGGAGACTTAGTAACAATGTCTAAAAATGTGGCTCCTTAACAACACCGTGACTCCGGTCTTGGCTTCACATGACCAGTGTGGGCTAGCTGCCACAGAAATTGCTTTCATTGTATCGTTTCTGTAATTGGAAGGGAAAATGCCTAAATGTGACCACAACAAGCCTTCCTGCCGCTGAGGAACTGAGCTATCTCCAGCCCTGTGTGTGATAACGAGTCCTGCTTGGGCTCGCTCACTTTACAGCAAACAGTCCTGAAGAATTAGCAATAGTGCCTTGGTCAGTTTTGGTCACTTGTGCCCGCCCCTTCTTGTTTTCTTTGTCTTTCTTTTCTTTTTGAGACAGTCCTGTAGCCCATGCTAGCCACGAACTTCCCTGTGGCTAAGTTACCAAGAAGGACCTTGAACTTCTTATCTTCCTGTCTCACTTCCCCGGCCTGGGGTACAGGTGAGCACCCTTTGCCAGGTTCATGGGTGCTGGAGGTGGAACTAGAGTTTCGAACATGCTAGGCAAGCACTCAACCAGCAGACTGATGTGCAGCCCTTCATGGTTGACTTCTGTTTGAGACCGGATAGTGTTCACAGAGCATGAATCTTTCTGGGAGCGCTGACTGGGTATGTGCCATGTTCCAGGACGCAGCAGTGAGCATGAGGGAAGGCTCTTGTGCCGTCCAAACGACACCACGGGCCTAAGAGATGGCTCAGGGTTGCTGAGCTAGACAACCTCAGTTCAGTTCCTGGACTCACAGGGTGGAAGGAGAGAATCGACTCCAGCTAGTTGTCCTTCAGCCTCCACACGTGCACCATGGCACACACTCACAAATACAGTAAATAGATGTAAGAAGAAGGTGTTTAAAAAAAAAGAATGCCGTCACTTCCACCTCACTTTATGATGACAAAAATCTCGCTTGTAAATGCATACTGAGATGCCATCAACCCTGCCGAGAACTCAGCTTCCAAAAAGAAAGGCAGCCTTCAGTGGCACTTACGAATAAAACGAGGGGACTTGAAGTAGCTGTGCATGCTGGGCATGTTGGAGCTGTTCACAGCAGAGGGACTTCAGACTCTAGAATTCACCCAGGGCTACTTAGAATAGAGGTTGGCACCATGACTGTGTCATTCTGTGTTGTTGGGGTGACTGTGAGCTGTAGGATGGATGTTCAGCAGCCTCCTGAGTCTCTACCCAATAGTCTCCCATCAGCTGTGGTTAAAAAATATCTACCTTCAGACATTGCTCAGGGCCCCCATGTGGGACAAAATCACTCTGGAGCCCCAGCAAAGTGCAGGACCCACAGCCAGCCCTTCCACATTTAGGACTGGGTATCCCTGCCTGGTGTGAGCTTGTGGTTAAACACATGGTAAGTCCCAAAAAAGGAAACAAGTGTCCACACCCCGTGGTGTGGGTGAGCCTCAAAAGGCCAGATGTAAGAGGCCGTGTACCTAAGACAACTTGAAATACACAGAGCAGTGCTGGAGATGCATGTATGCTTACCCAGCATGCACAAAGCCCTGGGTTTCATTCTTAGCACCACACAATGCATGCCTGTAACCTGGGCCCTCAGGAGCTGGAGGAAGGAAGATCATAAATTCAAGGCTACCCATGACTATATCGAAAACTTGGGGTCAGGCTGGGCTACATGGGACCCTGTCAAAAGAAAAAAGGAAGGAAGGCTCACACATAAGACAGGCAAATCCAGAGGCCAGCACTGGGGAGGCAAGCAGGGCAATACTCTCCCTGGATATGGGGTATCCCTTGGCAGTGATAGCAATGTCCTGAGTTAGATAAGAGGGTGTGACTGTACTACACCCTGAGACCTTGGGTTCAATCCCCTGTGCTAAATATTCCAAGTCCTATAATTTACTGTAACAATTAATACAAAAGGGTAGAGTGAAGTGTGAATGCAGCAGAAATAAAAATAGGTATTTAAGCAAAACAACAACCATTGACAAGTGTAAAGAGACTTCAACCTATACTTAAATAATGTGTTCAAGGAGTTCATGGCAAGAAGCTCAGCCCGGATCTCAGTACCCATTTTTTTTTAAAGTCATCGTGGTGGTGTGTGTTTATAACCCCAGGACTGATGAGACAGAAGCAGGTGGATCCTGGGGATTGCTCATCAGCCAGCCTAGCCTACTTGTGGAATTCTAGGCTCCTGAGAGACCCCGCCTCAAAAAAAAAATAAGGTAGACAAAGCATGGGGAACAACACCGAAGGCTGTCTTTTGCCACCCTTCACACACACACACACACACACACACACACACACACACACACACACA
>CABHPH010143743.1:0-32377 GCA_902168325.1 Peromyscus nudipes | reverse complement strand
GGGGTGAGGGGGTGTGTGTGTGTGGGTGTGTGTGGCGTGTGTGGGTGTGTGGGAGGTGTGGAGGTGTGTGTGGGGTGTGTATGGGGGGGTTTGGGGGGGGGGCTTGAACTCTTGGTTCTGCCTCCACCTTCCAAGTGCTGGGATTACAGGTGTGCACCACCACACCTTCCTAGTTTTTTCAGTTGGGACCCTAAAATTTCATTAAAATTTTTTTATTTTTCTTTAGATTTAGGGAGGAGGCAGGCACTATTGTTTCCAATGTGTTCCACAATGTTCTAGTACCTGAATTGAGTATCAGATTTTTGTTTCAATTAATTAGAAGTTTCTCATACACTAGTGAGGGTTCAAGTACCCAGGAGCCAGAGATGACTGATCAGTGGGACACAGGATGGTGGCAAGCTCCTCTGTCTTCACTGGGGATTCAGTATATCCTTGCTAAGTGAGTGAAGAGAGGTGATCTACACAGACCCTGGAAGTGAGAAGCCATTCAGGACGTAGTGCACATGTGGATTTCAGTCCATTTCAGACCTCTTCTCAGAGGTTAGTGAATGTGAACCAGACATGCTGGAGCACACCAGTTGAGGCTGGAGGACCATAAGTTCTAGGCCAGCCTGGGCTACATAGCAAGACCTTGTTTCTAAAAAAAATAAATGGGGTCAGTGAGATAGCTCAGAGGGTCAAGGCGCTTGCCACCTAGCCCAGAGATCTGAGTTTGATCCCAGGACACACATGGCAGATGGAGAGCTGGTTCTGAGTAGCTGTCCTCTGACCTCTGCATGTGTTGTAGAACCCGATGAAGACTTTGCCTTGTGTGTGCCTTTACTAATTGGTTACTTCTCATAGATTTGTTACCAATGAACTTCATTCTCAGAAACCTTTTTGTGAAGTAACAGTGTGTTTTGTTTTTTAAGTGCTGGAGAAATGGGAAGGGTCCTTGGAACATGTGCCCCTTCGGGAAGGTCAAGGCGTTCCTGTACTGACTGCAGTGTAGCTTTATAGGGAAACAAATGGAGACAGTCCGTCCTGGCTCCAAGCAGAGGCCGGGGCTGTGCTTTCGCAGGAGGGGTTGAATGATTGTGCACAAGTGTGTTAGATGTTGTACCACTGAAACCACGCCTTTAAAAGGGAGTTGGGGGTGTCCCTACAAACCCACTCCCCTGGCACCCAGAAACAATGAAACCAAGCAAACAAAAACCAATCGCTGGGTGTGGTGATGGACCCCTGCAATCCCAGCACTTGGAAGGCTGAAGCAGGAGGACAAGCCTGGGCTACATACTAGGCTGTGTCTCAAAACAACAAAAACGGATTCTTATAACATGGTTGTTGATTGGGTATGGTGACACACATCTGTAATCCCAGCACTTGGGAGGTGGAGGCAGGAGGGTCCCTGTAGCTTCCCATGTCAGTTAGACCAGGCAGTTCAGTGACAGACCCCATCTCAAAAAATAACATGGAGAGAATTGAGGAAGAAATCTGACATAGACCTCTGACCTCCACATGCGTTTGTATACACAGGACACACATGCAAGAAGATACATGCATGCACACACACACACACACACACACACACACACACACATACACACGCACACACACACAGCTTCCCCTTACTCCCCAAACATTTTCTCAACTCCATATATCCAAGCTACATTAACAAATATGATCAATACTGAAAAGTATTGAGATTTATTTTCATTCTGTAAAATCTGGGGTGAATTTTACACATGATTTAACATGGATGGGTCCTAGTTATCAAAGACTTGAGGCAAGCAGGGAGAAAATCAGTTGGGCTAAATGTCTTTCAGGTGTGGGTTTCCCCACCGATATTCTGCTTTGTTGGAAAGAGGGTTCTGGTAAATGAATCAAAATATGAGGGTGGGGCAATCCTTCCAGATAGTCTGTGACGGCGGGGTCTTTGTAAAGGTCTAAGTAACATGGTGTGAAATACACTTCCCATTGTGAGGATGTGGGGTGTGTCCTGAGGGATCACACGGGCTGGAACATGTGATGGCCAACAGCTGAGGTGCTGGGGCTGAGGATGGAAGTGGCGTTCTGGAAAAGTCGCTGTAGGAAAGCTGCAGATGTGTTCTGACCACAAGGGACGTGGATGGGACCTGGAGGAGGTGGGACTGTGGGGAATAGGGTGCCGACCTAGGAAGGGTTTGGGCCTTTCCTGGGATCTTCAGCAGCTTGAAGGGAGGCTGGGCAGCAGCTCGCTTGTGCTGTGACTGATCACACTCATGTCCTCTGTGTCATGACATCGATTGTCTGACACAGATCCTTGACTTTTCTTGGTTTGTCTGTCTACCCATGCACCCACTTACCCATTCATCCATCTACCCATCCATGTATCTATCCACCTGTCCATCTGTCCTTTAATCCTTCCTTACTTCCTCCTTTCCATCCATCTACCCACCCATGTATCCATCTACCTGTCCATCTGTCCATCCCTTTCATCCACCTGTCCATCTGTCCTTCAGTCCTTCCTTACTTCCTCCTTTCCATCCATCCGTCCATCACTTTCATCCAGCCACTCTTTCCTAAATTTAGTGTAACTGTTTAAAGAATTTTAAATTTTATTTATTTGTGTATGTATATGTGTTGGCCTTGCATGTCATGGGACACATGTGGAGGTCAGATCACAACTTGCAAGAGCTGTTTTTTTCCACCATATCAGTCCTGGGTATTGAACTCAGGTCATACGGACTTGGAGGCAAGTACTCTTACTGAGCCATCTCGCTGGCCCCTACTTATTCTTATTTGTAGTAGAGAGGTGACAAGATTGTGGAATGGGCCCAGCTGTGTAGGAACTTGGTTCTTTTACTAACAAGCCATGAGTTAGCAAAGGTCCCTGAAGTCTCAGCCTCTGTCTATAAATGATGGCGGCCTTTGCTGGTTGTCAGGAAATATATAATTTGATTGGAGCTCATTCGTTCATTCAATCTTTTCATTCCATTCTCTACTGGGTGCTGAATTCTTCTCCAGAAGCTGAAGGCTACAAAGTTAACTAAGTCAAGATAATTAAAACAGATTTTACAAGAGTTATGGATAAAGTGGTGAAGTAGAGAAGGACAGACAAAGACCTTCTCTAGGCAGAAGGGGATCTGGAGAGAGGCATTTCTTCTGGGATGGAAAGCCTCCTGAAGTTCAGAGAGCAGAAGGAACAGTGTTTAGACAGAATAGCTTGTGCAAAGGCCAAAGCAGCCCCAGGGTAGCTAGAGGGTGAGAGCCAGTGGGCGTGGCCAGAGGGGGCAGGTGGAGGCTGGCTTTGTGGTTGAGATTTTATAATAAGAAAGGAGACCCCCCCACACACACACACCCCGTGTGAGTGTGTGTTTGTGTGTGTGTGTGTGTGTGTGTGTGATGCGCGCACCAGTACAAGTAGGGGTCAGAGGTCAACCTAGGGTGTCATCCTCCATCATCCATCTTGTTTTTTGAGTTAGCCTTTTGTATTTGGCCTGAAGTTCACAAAGAAGGCTACACTGGCTGGCCACAAGCCTAGGACTCTCTTCTCTCTGTCTGGGATTGCAAGTGTGCACCACCGTTCCTGACTTTGTGTGTGGTTCTGGGATCCAGACTACAGTCTTCACACTTGTGCTTTACTGACTGCGCCGTCTCCCTGTGGCCATGGGATAGTCAGAGGGCTCTCCTAGTGTCTAGGCAAGAGAAGGTGTAGCTTTGCTGGAGCCGGCCCTGTGGATGGGTGGGCAGGGGGGTGGAGAGAAGGGTGTAGGGAGGGAGGGAACAGAGGAGGGAAGACTAGTGCAGCTGGTGGAATTGACAGAACTCACGGGTGCGGATGCCTCAGAGTCAGGATTGTGGCAGAAGAAAGAAGCAGAGATGTACAGGACCTCCAGGCCACCTGCTTGAGCCATCGGGGGCATTGGTACTGGTGTCCGAACTGGGGAAGGGCAGGCTGGCCGGAGGGTAAGGGGCTGGAGCGCTCCCCTGCATGCCCCCCCCAGCAGGGGGGTGGTCTTATCTTGTCCTTGTTCTGATTGTGCTTTCAGAAATTGCAGACTCACAGACTGGACAGGAGGTGGCCTGCATGGTGGCCTGCAAAGGTGAGTGTGTCTTCCAGGGATACTGAGTCACACCTCTAACCAGGAGTTTTAGGCCATTGAGGCAGAGCCAGAACAACGGTGATGTAGAGCATGGCAGAACTACAAGGTGAGGTGAAGAACAGTCCCATAGGGCCTTTGGCTGTGCTCCCAGAAACCAGTGGGAGGAGAGCCAAGCCACCCATATGGTAAGTTTCCAACAGCAAGCCACCCCAGCCCCCAAGCCATGCTGTCCTTCTGCCTTAGAGTTCCCAAGTGGATAGCTGTCTTTGGTCGTGCATCCCTTTGTGTTTCGGGGTAGAATAGATCGGAAAACCCTGGGAGCAAATTGGTAAGAAAGAGAGACGCATCCTGGGGACCTGAGGCTATGACAGAGTGACACTGGACAATGAAATGTTCACGTTTCTCCATCAGGTGGGCTTAAAAAAATTCCAGTCACCTCAATTCCTTACACCCTCCTCATCCCCAGCAAGACATCCCGGTCCAGGCTGGCCACCTGGATTGTTACTAAAATGGAGCTAACAGCTCCATTCTTACTTCATATTTATCAAGGCAGTAGAGGAGGAGCCAGGCTGCCAGGGTTGTTCCGTTTGTTTTTTTTATACTATTTTTAATTGTGTGTGTGTGTGTGTGTTGGGGGTGGTGCATGCAACTTCAGAGAGTCAGTTCTTCCCTTCCACCTTTGGGTCCCAAGGATCAAACTCGGGCCTTTACCCTCTAAGCCATCTCGTTGGCGGGAGACGCTGAGGCTTGAATGTAGCATTTGCTAAGTTTGTTAACCACTTTGAGTCTCACATCCACTTTCTGTAAAGTGGTAAAGGTAAGGAACACCCACTTGAGGAGTGGGTGGCAGGGAGAAGGCTCAGTCAGTAAAATGCTTACCAACAAACATGAATATCCAAGTCCAACCGCCAGAATCCACACAACACCACCCAGGTATAGTGGTTCACATGTGCAAGCCCATTGCCTGGGTCCTGGGCTTTGAGCAGCCAGCCCAGCTGAGTCAGGGAGCTCCAGGTCTGTGAGGGATCCTGTCTAAAGACAAAATTAGGTGCCCGAGGAACAACAGCCAAGGTGTGCTCTGGCCTCCACACACATGTGCATACACACACACACACACACACACACACACACACACAAACGCATGCACATGTGTATGCATATACCCACACATCCTGAAAGAAGAGAGCCTAGCCAAGGCTTGAGCACATTCTGTGAGTGTCTTTGTTTTCTTCTGAGCCCTTCAGGGGGGTCTGCTGCTCCCTGGCTTCTCCAAGACAGGCTAGCATCTTAGGGTTCACATGGAAAGAGGAGGTGGGAACAATGCTGGGTGGCATTTGTTAAGGTGACATTTTTCCTTCCATCTGGTTCCAGAGACAGCAGAGCCACACCTCCCTGTGGGCACCAGATATACCTACCTATTCTCCAGCAACACCAGCACCAGCCTGAAGGGGGCGCCACTGGAGGCGAGTGGCCTGGGCCTCCAGGGTTTGGCTGTCCTTGAAGTGCTAGGCCCATGCCAGATGACCTTATGGGTGAGTGTCGGCGTAGCTGGGAGGCTGTGACGGCACCAGGGAGTGGACACTGTCCCTGAATGTCCACTGTAGACTCAGGAGGTGAGGTTCCCAGGGAGGGGTGTATGGAAGGGGCACCATTTTGGTTGCAGGTGATACCTCAGTGGCCCAGCAGGAAGAAACAGGTACACGGGATGTGGAGACAGCTTGACTGAGGGTCAGGTGTGAAGGTCCAAGGTGTGGGTGAGTCAAACCAAGCCAAATCCTTTAGTCAGAGCTGGACCTGAGTTGGGGATTGACTCAGTCGGTAAAGTGCTTGTTACATCCCCAGCAACCATGACACAAGTCAGGTGTGGCTGTAACCTGTAACCGGGCTACGGGGAAGCAGAGACAGGAGTCTCACGAGCCAGATTCACAAGCTTCAGATTCAGTGACAGACGCAGTCTCAAAAAAAAAAGGTGTGTGTGGGGTGTGATAGGAAAACATTCAAAGTTGACCTCTGGCTTACACACACACACACACACACACACACACACACACACGCACACACGCACACACGCACACACGCACACACGCACACACGCACACACGCACACACGCACACACGCACACACGCACACACGCACACACGCACACACGCACACACGCACACACACGAACAGGCTGGTGGAAGCATGTCAGACAAGCCTCTAGGCCTGCCCTGTTAATCTTTCTGCTGGACACTGGCCTTGCACTTCCTGGGCCACAGGCTTCGGGTAAGGTAAGCAGTTAGATGCAGCGAGGCCAGCCCTGGCAGAACAGTGAGTTCGGTTCACTGGGTGGCTGAGGATTTGTTTTCCTTGTATCAAAAGCTCCTGTGTCCGCATAAGGGGAACTGCCACCCGCTCCTGTGTGCCCTTCTACGATGACTGTCCCGCTCCTTAGACAGACCTTCCCATGCGTGCACCTGACTGGGTTTCCTCTGAGGTCTTGACTGCACTTGTGCAGCATTCTTGAGCTGGCTGGAGCACTTGCTGATGAGAGTGTCTCGAAAACTCTCCTGGATGTGTTCATGTGGACCACAGGATGGCGTGTTTTGTGATGGTTCTAAATCAACTCCAAATTCTTTGTGTTGTTGTTGTTTTGTTTGTTTGAGATAGGGTCTCTCTATATTGGGATGTGTAGGCAGCATCACAGTCCTGAGAGATCCCTAGGCCCCCTGCAGCCTGTGTTGTACCATCCCAACCCCCTGCTGCTCCTTGTATGACCTACCAGAAGGGCTCCTTTGACCCTCTCTTGCAGGCCTGTCCAACATGTGCTGTTTAAACAAACTTATTTAAAACATTCTGATATTTTTTTTTTTTTGCATTTTTTTGGTGTAACTTGACTCTGTCATTTAAAAGTCTGAACTTCGTAAATAACAAATATCAAAATGTTGGACACCGCTATAAGTTAATGTTGGACACCCCTATAAGTTTAATGGTATTATGCATGCTTTTATATTTTATGTCTAGTTATTTTGCTGTGGTAAAATATACACAATATGAAATTGTCTATATTAATGAGTTCCGTGGCACTGATTACTTTTACGCTGTCCATTTCTAGAATGTTCTCAGACCCTTAAACAAGAACTTCAGTCCTAGCTCCCTGAATCCTCCCCGGCCCCACCCATCTTCTCCTGATTCTAGGGATTTTCCTACTTCTGGTGCTCCATGTAAGTGTAATCTCCTGGTTGGCAAACCCTTTTCTGGCTCCTTTCACTGATTAGGATGTGTTCAAAGCGTATCTATATTCTAAGATGTACCAGAACTTCATTCCATTAGACAATGTCTTCTGGGGATCTTGTAAGATGCCTCAGTTGATAAAGCACTTGCTGCACAAACTTGAGGACCTGAGTTCAAATTCCCAGCACTGCAGGGGAAATCTGGGCTGTGGCTCACACCCATGATTCTAGCCCTGCGAATGTGGAGAATAGAGGATTCCTCAGGGCTTTCCAGCAGCTTGTCTTGCCCATTTGGTAAGTCCCAGTTTCAGTGAGATATTCTGTCTCAAAAAATAAGGTGGGAAAGATAGAAGAAAACACCTGACGTCAACCTCTGGCCCAGACACACACGTGAACACTCCCCTCCCCCATCCACACACCTCTTCTGGGATTAAATAAAAATTCCTTTTTATTTTCTTCCAGTGTTGGGGGTAGAGTTCATAACTTCGTGCATTCTAGGCAGTCAACCACTGAGCTAAATCCCCAGCCCAACTTTTAAAATTACTTTTCTCCCCTCCCCCAGGTACTATATAGCCTAGGCTGGCCTGGAATTCAAATGTGGCCCAGGGTGGCCCTTGAACCCACAGCTTCCTGCCTTAGTCATGCCCTGCCCCACCCCACCCCAGGGCTAAGATTACAGGCATGAGCCGTGCTTTTCAGCTTTACATGGGTGCTGGGATCACATGATTCTTGAAAGTTAATTTTTTGTTGGAATGAATATCACCCCCTCCAGTGATGCCCAGCCATCCAGTGGCATGCCACCAACCCCGGTGATGCCCGGCCATCCAGTGGCATACCACCATGTCTGTCTTTGGTGAATGTTTGTATATATTTAGAACCTGTTGTTTTCTGGGTTCGTCACTAGCCTTCTGCAGTAGCAGTTGACATTGTTGGTCACTTAAACTCGTGTCCTTGGCAGAATCTTTATTAATTGTTCTCTGTGTGGGTGCACACGTGGAGGTGGGGAGCCAGTTCTCCCCTTCTACGTTGTGGGTCCCAGGAATCGAGCTCAGGTCATCAGGGTTGGCTGTAACGCCGTTTCCTTCAACCACTCAGTCCCTTACTTTAGGTTGTAGGTCCTGTTCCAGGAATCCTTCTACCAGACTTTAAGACCTTTCGGGGTAAAATGAGAACAAATGTGGAGCGGGGAGCATCTGGCTGTTTCTATTACTTACGGACAGGAGTCTCTGGGTCTCCAGTACCAGGATCCAGAACCTTCTCTCTGAGGAAGGAACCGTGGCCTCTAACCTCAGGGAGCGGTTGAGAGGCCGTCAACTCACAGTGTTTTGTGCTTCAGTTTCAAGACTTCCAGGTGACATCTGTTCTGGGGCCCCAGGTGAAGGTTCTGAAGGAATCAGAGAGTTTGAGGTAAGACCCTGGCCTGGGAGTTCGTGTATGAGCCCATAACCCCTTCTCAGGACTAACGGGCTTTGGGGACACTAAGCAAGGCCAGAAAACCCAAGAAAGGGGACCTCATGCTGAAGAGATGTCACTTTGGAGCGATGGTCAAATAAGGGTTTATCCTGATAGGTTTTGTTTGAAAACAGGGTTTTATTGTAGCCCAGGTTGGCCCCAAATTTGTTACATGGCTATGGTTGGCCTTGAACTACTGATGGTCCCGCCTCTGCCTTCTGAGTGCTGAGATCAGAGCTGTGCACTACCACACTTAGCTACGTTCATGTTTAGACTCTGTCAAGTGATCGGGCTAGACCGCCAATGAGACATCAAGTGTTTTCATGATGCAGGACCCTCAAGTGACTGCAAATAACATCATCAGACAGCTTCTTTTCTGATGGGGGGGGACTCCCAACTGCTGCCTGCCACTCACTTGCAGCAGGTGGAGAGTTCACGTCTGCTAGTGACCCAATGGGCACAGCCCTGTAGGGTTTGGATGGTTCTGATCTCTGTTCCCCAGGCCAGCTGGTCTCCCTTCCCCCATTGTCTGAGGAGGTAAAAGGCAATGTCCTGCCTGCCCCAAGCTAAGCTGCCCTTTTGTGACCCAGCCGAGCCTGGATCTCCGCCTTATGCTGCTTTCCCAGGGCTCCCTGACATAGGCTGAAAGCTGCAAGGGCAGCCAGCCTGAAGACTGCCGACCCCTCTGACAGATTCCTCTTCCTTTTTATTGCAAATTCATTTGTTAAAAAAATAAAGCCTTTGTCCAGGAATACAGGGACAGGGGCTGGGAGATACTGGCCAGGGGCAGATGGGTCCCCTGAAAGGCTTAGGCTGTCTCCTCTAAGGGGCCTATTGTCCTGCACTCCTCATCAGAAATGCTAAGTCAGGGGCCCTGGAGGTTGTCACTTTCCTGGGACCAGACTGACACTTGTATTCTGAGAGAGGCAGCACCATTAGCATTTCTGTAAGCCCAGGGTCTGAGATCCCAGGCACTGCCTTAGGACCCCCACCCCTGACACCAACCGGAGAAGAAGGGGACAAGGGCCTCCCTGGGAGGTAGAAATGGGGACGATTTTGTTTGCTCAAGGGTCTGCATTACTTACTGACTTGTGGGCTTGGAGTGTGGTCATTCCCCTTCGTCCTGGACCATCTTAGTCTCTTGTATCCTCAGCATCCCTCCCCTCTGCTCCCCACTTCCTTCCAGGGTCCAGCCATCCTACAGGTGAGAGCAGGGCCCAGACACAGGCTCAGTCCCGCTCCCGGTGCCTCCCTGGCTGCTGTGTGCAGCTGCATTCCTGGTTGCCTAGTCTGAATGATTGTAACCTGGAGTTTGAGAGTAAAAGCCAGAGCTCCGGCAGCCCATACAAGCTGGGCTTGGCCACCTGTCCTGATACACCAATTTGAGAACTGAGCAATTGTAGAAAGCAGAGAGGCAGCCTGGTCAATGCAGCATGCTGGGAAGAACAGATACAGGGCCAGAGGACCCACATCCATCTTTTGGGTATTGACATGAGCTTTAGAGGAAGAATTGGGGTACAGAAGAGGTCTGTATGACCAAGCTGTCCCAGGCAAGGTGTGGCCTTGTCTCAGTTCTGGTTCTATGAAGGTGGTCTGAAGAAGTCTTTACCGCTGTCGGCGCTTGAGGGGAATGCTTGGTCCCCACAAGATGACCATCCCTGCTCTGTGATGGTTAGTTGCCCTCTGCTGGGAGTGATGTGCCCTACTTGACGAGCTTATTGTTTTGTTCTTCTTGCAATCCAAGGTGAGCACAGGCTTAGAGCTGACCTACTGCTGTGCCTCCAGCCCTGACAGGGACGAGATGGTTTGTACAGTGTAGCATGCTCTTCCAGTCTGTGCCCTGTAGCTGTGATCAGCACTGTGACCATAGCCACTGGGGGAGGAAAGATCACACTCCTCAGGTCCATCACAGAGGGAAGTCAGAGCAGAAGCTCTGGAGGAACACTGCTTACTGGCTCATTCGGTAGCTCCCTGTAAGGTGCTGTATAAGGTTCAGGCCCACCTGACTAGGGATGCTGCCACCACGGTGGGCTGGGCCCTCCCATATCAAGCCTCAGTCAAGACAGTCTTTCAGGCCAGTCTGATCTGGGCAATTACTCAATTGCTCCCACTTCCCAAGTGACTCTAAGTTGTGTCAAGCTGACAACAGAAACTGACCAGCGCACGTGCTGCCCGGTAGAGCTAAGTGGGTGGTCCACAGTGAAGGAGTCTGATAGGACAATCATGCTTTGACACTACGCCTAGTTTCCTTTGGGCCCAAGTCTGGAGTCAATGCTGATTTTCCAAGGCCTGTTGCACAGCAACAGAATCTCAAGGCCATGGTTCTGAGGCCGCTGACCTTGGAACCAGCTGTCTGGGTCCAGATCTTAGCCTCCACTCTAGCTCCATGCTGTCTTGTCTGTACTGAAGTGTATGTTGGGGGGGGGGTGAGTGACCCCCTGTGTGTGACAAGAGACCTTGTCTCTGCTCTAGCCAACTTCATAGCTGAAATAATGTACATAGGCGGATAACAGAAGAAACAGCATATGCATTCATATTCAGAAGCTACATGAGCCCCAGAGCACTGAAGTCTGGGAACAGGAGAGGTTGTAGGTTTTGAGGGAATGCAAATGGGCCTGCAGAAGAAGACGGGGACCAGGTAGTACAAGCCTGTCATCCTAGCTACCAGAGATGCTGAGGCAGGAAGGTTGCTAGTTCAAGGTCAGCCTGTGCTATGTAGTAAAACTCTGTCTTTAAAAAAAGAAAGCTGGAGAGATGGTTCATTGGTTAAGAGCATTTGTTGCTCTTCCAGAGAACCCAGGTTCAGTTCCTAGCAAACACGAGTGGCTTACAACTGCCCTTGATTCCAGTTGTAGGAGATCTGAAGTCCTCCTGTGGCCTCTGTGGGCACCAAGCGCATACACAGTGCACATACATGCAGGCAGGTAAAACACTCATACACATCCAATTAAAAAGTAAATCTCTAAAAAAAATAAAAATAAAAATAAAAAGGAAGGAGGGAGGGAAAGGGTGCTTGCTGTTGTAGCTCAGTGAAAGAGTACTTGCTCAGCAGGAGCAGCCTGGGCTCAGTCCTCAGTAAGGCCATCCCTACTCCCCAGCCACAGTAATGGGGTAGCTCAGCTGGTGGGGTGTTTGCCTAGCATGCATCAAGTTCAGTCCCCAGCACCGATAAGGCAGGTGTAGTGACACTTGGAAGTAGAGTCTGGAAGATTAGGAGTTCAAGGTCATTCTTGGCTACAGAGCAAGTTCAAGACCAGCTTGGTGTATGAACCTCTGTCTAAACAAACAAACAAAAAAGAAAGAAAATAAAGGAAAATGGGGAGATACGGTTTAGGACAAAGTCTGTCTTTCTCTCCTGCTAGAGATGCTGTTCTCTGGTAGGTGCTGCTGTAGTGGGGACTGGTAATAATCGGGCTCCTAGACACCTCGTGGGTTCAGTGAAAGCTTGTCTGACATGAGCGGATTTCTAGTGCTGGTCTGGGAGCCCTTGGGGTGTTGGTTGGGGCAACAGATTCTGAATTCAGTGGGAAGTTTCAGAGCTCAGACAGCTCTCAAGAACCTCTTTTATATGAACTCACCTACCTGTGGGTTTTTCCCCTTGCTGACAAGCCCAGGAGTCACCCTGGAGCAGAGAGATGTGGGAAGCAGTACCCAGGTGTTCCCTATGGGGGAAATCTGCAGGACAGAGTCACTGTGGCCCATGTGACCCCATCCCTCCTTCCACAGTGCTACTCTGGGACGCAATCCTCTTGGCTTCATCTTCAGTGCTGGGCAAGTGGTCCACTTGTGTCCCCACCGCTCTGAGCCACGCTGGGCCTTGAACGTGAAGCGATCAGTTCTGAGCCTTGTGCAGAGCTGTCTAGGAGCCCACGAGTCTAAGACCTTTGAGGAGGTGAGGCCAGAGCCAGAAGGGAAGGGCCGTGGAATGGAGGTGGTGCAGGGGGCTAACTGCTCTATTGGACATCCCAGGTAGACATCCTGGGCCGGTGTCCCACCACATACCAGAGCCAAGGGGATCAGCTGCTCAAGACGAAGGACTTGGCTCTGTGCTCCCTGCACACAGCTCACTCCTCCCTGTGCAGTCAGGCCCTGCCTGGGATGGTGAGTGCACCCCCCCCCCCCCCAGTTTCCTTCCCTCTGCCGACCTCTCCCTGTCCTTTTCTCTGTCCCTCCTCCTGTCCTTTCTCTCCCTCCTCTCCTCCTCTCTCCCTTCCTCCCTTCCTTTCTCTCCCTCCTCTCCTCCTCTCTCCCTTCTTCAATTGCTTCTGCCTCCCAAGTGCTGGGACTAAAGGCTTATGACTCAGTGCCTGCCTCCCACCTCCTTTCTCCTTTTCTTATTTCCCCTCCTCTCTTCCTCCTTCCTCTCTTCTTGACCTGCTTTCTTTTTTTTCTCCCTCCCTCCTCCCTTCTCCCCTTACCCAATCATATTCCCTCCCCCTCCCCCCTCCACATCTTTCTGTAATGACAGACATGTGCTCTGGACAATGACCACCTGAATAAGGAAGAAGGGGTTGCGTTCACACCAACCGTTATTCCAGAGAGTCCTGGCCCCTCGGGGGCCGAGAGGCCAGTAGCCTTGTCCACCCTGCACCCACCTCTCCCAGCCCTTCTGATGTCACATCTTTCCTGTCCCTGAGCTCCTGTATGCTGGGCTTTCCCATTCTAACCTCCTGCCCTCCTCTGCTGGGTCTACTATGTCACTATGAGGGTGGGGTCTTGAAGCTCCACTGTGGCCTTCGCCCTCCTGATTACTGCAATTCCTGCCTGGGTCCCCAGGACATGGTCTGAGTATGTGTCTTGCCCTGGTCCAGTCCAGTCTAGCTTCCAGCTTCCACTGTCGGCAGAGCTTCCAGGCCGGTGTACTGCACGAGGCTGCCTGTGAGGAGCGGCATGCAGCCGGACCACTGTTCCAGAAGGCCAGCGCTGTGCACACACTGGTGTTCTCCTCCATCACACTGCTGCATGTGGTAGCCCAGGACCCAGCCACCACAGGTGACTCCATCCTTTCCAGATGGCTGTCACCCTGGCCACGGTGGGAAGGGGATGTGAATTCAGACCAGCAGAGTGCCCACATAGGCCTTCCCTGCCTGTATACCCCTGAACTGCCCCAGAAATGGCCACTGTCAAGAGCTAGCCTCTTCTAGATGTTTCTCTGGGCTCTCTGCTGGCTCAGAGGGCACTGGCTCGTTCTTATCCCTTCTCTCTGAATTGTCTTCAGATGGAATCTCCTGGTCTGAGCTTTTGTAGGACAATTTGCTTTAAATTCAGCAACTCTTTTAGTCTGTCTATTTTTTGGGCAAATTGACTCAGGATTCCTGATTTTCTGGAAAGTTCTTGCTAGTATGAAACTTCCTGTGATGTGCCTTTCTGTGACAGCAGTACATGGAAAGAATTGAATAAGGCCTATGTCTGGGGCAAAGAGAAATGTTTTTGTTCTTGTTTGTTTGGTTTGTGTCTTTTTAGGACCAATTATTCCTCTGAATAAGGAAATATGGATAGTATACTTTAAAGTTTTAAAAATTGATTATTATTTTTTACCCTTTATTTTTATTTTATGTGTATGGGTGTTTTGCCTGTATATTTGTGCACCACGTGTGTGTAGTGTCCATGAAGATCAGAAGAGGGCATCAGCTCTCCTGGGATTGGAGTTACAGATGTTTGTGAACCACCATGTGGGTCCTGGGAATTGAACCTGGGTCCTCTGGAAGAGCAGCCAGTGTTTTAACCACTGGGCCATTTCTCCAGCCCCAATAACAATATTTTTATTATCACTTTTTTGTTGTTTTTTGTTTTTTTTTTTTGAGATAGAGTCTCATGTAGCCCAGGCTATCCTTGAACTCACTGCGTAGCAGGAGATGGCCTTGAACTCTCTGGGATTACAGGCATGTGCCACCATGCTTGACTGTTGTTTTTGTTCTTGGGACAGGATCTTGTTACAAGGCCTAGGTCAGCCCCAAACTCTCCATCTTTCTGTGATTTCTATCATCTTATTTTTCCTTTTTCCTATGCTAAGGACTGAACCCAGGGCCTTGTGAGAGCTAAGCAAGTGCTCTACCATTGAACCACATCCCCACCTCTGCTAGAATTAATCCTTTTTGAAAAACACTTTAACCGAGGGTCTGGAGAGATGACTTATTAGGTAAAATGCTGCCATGAAGGCATGAACAAGGGAGTCGAGATCCCCAAAAACTGCATGAAAAGCAAGTGGGGGCCGGAGAGATGCGCAGTTATTAAAGGCATGCACTGTTCTTGCAGAGGATCTGAGTTTGGATCCCAGCACCCATGTTGGGTGGCATACAACCACCTGTAACTCCCAGCTCCAGGGGATCTGACGCCCTCTTCTGCCCTCTGACAGTACTGCTTACACATCCCAGCATTCGGGAGGCAAAGGCAGGTGGATCTCTGAGTTCAAGTTCACTATAGAGTGAGTCCAGGACAGCCAGGCCACACAGAGAAAACCTGTCCTGAAAAAAAAAATGCACATACCCACACATAGACAAATACAGGTTATTAAGGATAAAAATAAATCTAAAAAAAAAAAAAAGCTTGGTGGGCATAGTAGCTCACCTGTAATCCCAGTGCACAGGATTACAGCCAAGGGGAGTAAACTGTCTGGCTAGACTAGCCAAATTGGCAAGTTTTGGGTTCAACTGAGTGTTCCTGCTTCAATATATGTTAGAGAGAAATTAAAAAAAAATCCGAATCTTGGATTCACATGAGCACATATGCATGCATACCAACACACATATGTACCCACATATATGTAAACATGCATGCACATACCACATACACACATACACATACAAAAACCACCTTTCTTGAGATGCTAGCCACCTATTTATTTATTTATTTATTTATTTATTTATTTATTTATTTATTTATTTATTTATTTCAACATGGTTTCTTTGTGTAGTTTTAGAGCCTGTCCTGGATCTTGCTTTGTAGACCAGGCTGGCCTTGAACTCACAGAGATCCACCTGACTCTGCCTCCCAAGTGCTGGGATTAAAAGCATGAGCCACCATCACTGCCTGGCACTAGCCACCTATTTAAAGTGTCCAATGGAGCTGGGTGTGGTGGATCCCACTAGCTCCGAAGAGGCTGAGACAGGAAGATTGGTGAGAATCCAATCCAGTATTGGTTCTGGCTTATCCAGAGGTACACGCCAGTCATGGTGATCACTTTCGAGTGCAGCATCCCCCAAGGCAACCCTATTTGTTACCTATCAGCCCACTGTGCAGCATGGGTCTGGCCTCCATTCCTTGTCAGTGCTGAATAGGACCTCATTGTCAGAGACATGTGACCTCAGCCACGGGCTTCTCTGCCCGGTTTCCTCAGCTGTGAATGTCTGTACGGATTCTTTCCTACAAGGGGTTAAGGAAATGTCGGCACCCTTTAGCTAAGGACCTGTGAATGGTATTTATGAATGATATCCATGCCTCTCCTCCTCTATTCCACTCCCTTAGAGTCTGAATTCCCCAAGGACACAAGTCAGAAGCCAGGCTTTAACCCTTCTTCAGATTCAGAGCCTGGCTTGGCCGCTCTGGCCGCCTTCACCATCTTTCCCCTAGTGGTTGTCATGGAGATGAAGTGGTCTGGTCTCCAGCTTTGACATAGGGTCCTCCTAAGGTACAAGTGTGATTCTTGTTCTCTATCTGGGGATAGAGTTATGACATGGCCAGCTTGTTCCTGTCACCCTAAAGCTAACACTTCCCACAGAGATGGGCATCATGGACAAAAACACATACAGATAAGGTAGCTTTGTTTTGTTTTTGGAAAGAGTCTCATGTAGTCCAGGTTGACCTCAAACTTGCTATGTAGCTGAAGATGACTTTGAACTTTTGTTTTGATGCTTTTCCCTCCTAAGTGCTGGGATTACAGACATGTGCCACCATGTCTGGTTTATTCTGTGCAGGGTGTTGAACCCAGGACTTGGCGCATACTAGGCAAGCAGTTCCCAAACTGAGTCACATGCCCAGGCCTCTCAGAGAACTCACCTTTGCTGTGCACTGTTGGGAACAGAACCCAGTGTACTCCATCTGACAGATGGGTGCCTAGGTTACTTCCTGTCTTTGCTGTTAACGTTGCACGCCCCCCCAACCTGCTGACCTGCGCATGCCCTGGAACGGACACCTAGGTCTTTGCTATGACTTCATACTTGCCTCTCTAACCTCTTGCCCGGAGCATGCGGAAGGACTCGTTTGCAGAATTTGAGGGACAGCTCTAGGGCCCTCTGACTCTAACAGCCTTGCCATCTCAGACACAGACTACAAAGATGTGAGTCCCAGCAGCCTGCAGTACGAATGGGAGGAGACACCGTCCCCAGCCACAGTGGCCACGGCAGCTGCATTAGTGAGGAGGCTGTGTGTGGCTCAGCCTACCAGCTCCGAGGTAAGTTTTTTCCAGCTCCAGGCCAGACTCTGCCCTGAGCCTGAGTATCTCCCCCATACTCTCCCCTTCTTGCCCAGCTTCACCAACACACCCAAGCATTTGCTCTGTGCTTAGGCCACAAGCTAAGGACCTCATCCATGCTACCTACTTCCACCTTCAGGGAAATTCTTATCTGTGCCCATTTTGCAGGTGGGGAAACTGGGTTTGCAGAATTTAGGGACTATACTCCAAGCTGCCTAGCCAGGAAGTAGCAGAGCCGGGCATTTCACCCAGGCGGTCTGTTCCCACAGCAAGGCTTCTCACCCTGAGCGTTATTTGCTGTGGGGGGAGGGTGCCCTGTTCATTGTGGTGTACAGAAGAAGCACCCCTGGTCTCCACCAGCTGGATGCCAACATCTTCCCTGCCCGTAGTCATGACAACCAAATTGCTGTCTCTTGGGCGTGCAGTTGTCCAAGCTGAGAACTATTATACTTTTCTCATCATCTCACTGCCCAGCTCCAGGATGGGAACCGTGGGAAGCCATGGGATAGACCTGCTTCTCCTCTCCAGCCCCAGAGCACTTCTGGACCCCAGACTGTCCATTTCCCTTGGTCCCATGACTCAGGGCAAGCCGTGCCTGTATCAGAGGGCCTCCATCTTCCCTAGGAGGTCCCTTGGGCCAAAAGATAAATTGTTAGGCCTTCCAGGGACACACTAGCCCATATCCACCAGATCCCCGGTGGGTACCCCCCCCCCACCCCGGGGAGGACCAAGCCCTGCCTGGGTTGCCAGGAGACCACAGTGTCTCACCTCCTTCCTAAGGCCAGTGGCCCCAGACAAGGTTTGTTTTCAGTCCTGAAACAAAGCCAGGACTTGGTGCCCCATAGAGAGCAAACTCCCAGTGTGGCCCTCTCTGGGGGGCGGGTGTTGGTGATGTGGGGGGCAACGGTGGGAATGGACTAGCCAAAGCTTTCACCCGGGAGCCAGGGGAGGGGAATGTGCCTGCCGGGGTGGCTGAGAGAGGAGCAGGGTGCACATGCTCTGAAAGAAAACTCAAGCTGTGCACATTTATTAAATGCTGGCTGTAGAGCCAAGTGGGTTTTTTGTTTGTTTGTTTGTTTTTCTTTTCTTTTCTTTCTCCTTTTTGGTGGGGCTAGGAACAGAACCCAGGGTCTCACACATGCTAGGTAAGCACTCCAACACAGATTTACATCTCAGCCAAATACCCCAGAGACTGAGTTACATAGTATGGGCTTATTTATATGTTAGTGGTGGCTGTGGATAGTTAGGTGTCCCTAAGTCCTGCAGCCAGGCGTCAGAGAGGGAGAAGCAGGCCCAGGATTCCGAGGTCTCCAGATGGCATGGTGGGGTGACAGAGAGGCCTCTTGGTTGCTGGAATCTGCTGCCCATGTGATGAGAAGGTCCATCCCAGGAAGGCTCCCTGCATTCTGGGGTGGACCCGGTGGCCTCAAGGAGGCTGCTTTACACTCTGCAACTTTCTTTTTCTGTGTTTTTGAGACAGGGCCTCGTTCTGTAGCCCAGGACTTCTGGAGCTCGTGATGACCCCTGTTTGTGCTTCCCTACAAACTACAGCATGTACCACCATGCTGGGCACATCCTGTGTTGTTCTGAGACCAAGCTGGTCTCGGCCACAGCCATGCACAGAGGGTGGCATGTCCCTGCCTTGGGCAGGCTCATTCCTGAACAGGCAGCAGCAGGTGGACCTATTATGGCTCCTCTGGGCTTGCTTCTCCCAAGGCCTTGGGCTTAGGTTGCAGCAGGGACCTGGGACTAAAGGGAGGCTGAGATGGGAGGAGTGAAGTCAGTCTCCCCAAACCAAGCAGCCGTAGGGATCAGTCTGTCTGTTGGAGTGTTTGGACCCTCCGTGACTGGCCCTCCGGTGAGGACTGGAAACTGTGACCATGCTTTCTTTCCTGCCATCCCTGCTGACAGTCACTCTCCGATAGGAAAGGCTCAAGGGCTGCAGACATAGCAGGTAAATCGCTTGTCTTGTATGCACAAGGCCCCATGTTCCATCCTCAGCACCACAGAAGATAAAACCAAATTCCAAAAAACACAGCAGGCAACAAAAACCAGTGTGCCGGGAAGGCGGCACAGAGGTGCGCCTGAGACACTGAGGAAGGAGGGTTGTTTGAGGCCAACCAGGGCTGAAGAGTGAAGCTGAATCCAAGCAAACAGGAAAGTAACAGCAGGGCATGATGGCACAGGCCTTCCATTCTAATGCAGAGGCAGGTGGATCTCTGAATTCAAGGTCAGCCTTGTCTATCTGTATAGGAATTCCAGGCCAGACGATGCTACATAGTGAGACCTTATCTCAAAAAAAAAAAAACCCTAAAAACTAAAAACAAACAAATAATATAATAACATCTACAAATTGGAGATTATTCCTTAGTAAATATTCAAACTCGCCTTTTTTTCTTTTGTGGCCATCGCTGGATCGCAGCTGCGATCGGTGACTTCCGACTGAGGCAGGAACCACAAATGGCATTTCAATGCACCTTCTCACATTTGGAGGAAGATCATATCTTCCCCTCTTTCCACAGGGTGGAGACAGAAGTATAATGATTGATCTATGCCCATTCGAAAGGATGACGAAGTTCAGGTTGTCTGAGGACACCCCAAGGCCAGCAGCTTAGCAAAGCGGTCCAGGTGTACCGAAGGAAATATGTCATTCACATTGAATGAGAGCCGTGAGAGAAGGGTAATGACAGAACTGTGCATGTGGGCATCCGCCCCAGCAATGGGGTTATCACCAGGCTAAGGCTGGATAAAGTCTGAAAAACAATCCTGGAAAGGAGATGGGCAAATACAGGGAGGAAGATTGAATCTCACGTACAACTTTCATTCAGGACTGCTTAGATCAAAAAGAAAAAAAGTTCAAGCTAAGATTCACCAGGGAGCTAAGGATGTAACTAAGTCTTTTCTGGCTTGCACAGAACCCCAGCGCTGGATAGATGGGACGTGGTGGTGGGTGCCTGCTGTCCCAGCACTCAGGAGGCAGAGTCAGGACGATCAAGGTCATCCTCGGCTACTTAAGACTTGGTCTCAAAAACAAAAACAAAAACAAAAAAACAAAAAACAAAAAACCCAAACAAACAAAACCAAAACAACCACCATAAAAACAAGGGCCGCAAACTCTCAGTGCTGACCATGCAAGCCTGGCGACCTACGTTCAATCCGTGGAGCCCGTATGAAGTAGGAGAGAACCAGCTCACACAGCCGCTCTCTGACCTCCACGGGTGCACCGTGTCCCACGTGCAGATTCCATGCACTTTTTTCTTTCGGTTCTGACAGAGTCTCAGTCTGTGGTCCAGGCTGGCCTTAACCTTGTGGCAGTCTTCCCTCTTCAGCCTCCCGAGCTCTGGGATGGCAGCGTGCACCCTGTCTTCCACCACCACATCCTAGTGTGGGATGCGGATCTGATTTGTTGATGGAGTACATGTAGCCACTGTGTGTTTTCCGGACGAAAAGCTGGATGTGTGACCTCACCGTCCAGCTGTCTCTGCCTGGGAGCAGAGCACGGGTCAGGTGACCATGGGGTTCCCTTTGACATCCCGCCCCTCTGCACCCCAGGCCACAGAGACGTTCCTGATGCTGGTGTCTGAGCTCCAAGGCCTTTCTGTGGATGAGCTGACTGCAGTCTGGCGCCATTCACCTTTTAAATGCCATGATGATCGGTAAGGGCGTCACTCTGGGTGGAGGCTGAACCACAGGCAGGCTGTCTTTGGGGATTCCTTGATGGGGTGGGTGGCCCTGGTGCTCTCTGGGGTCCTTAGATAGGGTATGACTCCAGCTTGCCTGTGTGGGGTCTGGAATTTCTCCCGAGACTCGAGCTTTTGTGGGGCTGAGATTGAAGGCTGCGGCCGGCAGATGAAGATGGAGTTGTTCCCCCGGTATAGCATCTGTACAAACTCAGGGATTAGCAAGGGAAGCCCCCTGAGTCCCCTCTTGTGGAGGCTTCCCAGGTGTCCAGTATGGGGTGCTGCAGGCTGGAATCCCACCTCAACCTCATTCCCACCCTCAGAGCTGGGGCCAGTAAAGGGTGTCGGGGACTCAGGGGTCTCTCTGAGGACCTCACTCCAGAGACTCCATGCTGGGTCACCTCAGGGAAGCTCCCTGCCCTTCATAAAATGACTACATAACATGAGAAGGAGCACATGACTTTTATGGCTACTGCTGATACCCATTCACTGAGCCCTCAAAGTACCCCATGGCAAGTGCTGCTGTATTTCTCCTCTTTGGATTTGTAAATTGAGGCACAGAACATTTAGGACACTTGCCTGAAGTCACACAGCAGAGGAGGGTTATTTGTTTTACTGTTTAGCTCAGCTGGTCTGGAACTTACAGCAATCCTCCTGTCTCATTCTCCTAAATGCTGAGATTACAGGCCTGTGCCACCACACCAGCCTTAGGATGGAGACTTGAACCTAGGGGCCTGTACTTCTCCCCATCACAATCCTTACGGACCTTGTTCGTATGTCTTCTTGGATCTCTGGGTCCAGATGGTGGGGAGGCCTTTCTCAGGTATATATGTTTCAAGAGGGCAGATACTCTCTTGAGTATTTGTTGCCCTTGCCCCTACCCCAGGCTAGCCCCACAGATGATGGTTTGGGGGATGGCCCTCAGCCCACAGCATGTCTCCCTGGGGAATTACTGCAGCCCTAGAGCAAGTCTTTGTCACCACATTCCCATCTCCCAGTTGAGCAAACTGAGACTCACCTACAGAGTGGATGGTGTGGAGAATGTTGGGGGCACTGCTGTCTCCACCTGCGCACCCTACAGTCTCCTGCAGCTCCGAGCCCATGGTTGATGGCTATGACCTGAGAAGCCCTCCATACAGTCATTATTCCCACTCCAGACACTTCCACCCCCATACAAGAGGACACCTAACCTTTCTTCAGTCTTAATACAAATAGTTAAGGAAAATAAATCCTTTGCTTATAATAAATAAATAAACCCCTTATCCAGGCTTATAATCTCAGCTACACAGGAGGCTGAGGCAGGAGGATCATGAATCCAAGGCCGGCCTGGGTACAGAGTGAGTTCAAGGCCAGCCTAAACAATTTAGTGAGAGTCTGTCTCAAAATGAAAAATCAAAACAATGCAGGGCAGTAGCCCAGGAGAGCGCTTATCTAGTGTGTGAAGCCCTGGGCTCCGTTCCCAGCTCTATGAAATAAGGTAATAAAATCAGTCAAGCCACCCATTGCTTGGTGTTGGGCTGAAAGCATTAGATGCTTAAATTGGAAACCACTGGCCACCCAGGGCCTCATCATCCCCTTGGCGGGTCCTGGCAGAGGGTGAACAAGGCTCTCACATCTGCCAGCTGGGCATAGCAAAAGGAACACAGGCCCAGCATGGCTCCTTCCTCAGAGAGTTTGGGTCTGTCCCTCCCTTGTCCCCAGCCTTGGCTTGTCCCCATGTGACCAAAGGCCACAGCAAGATCACTGACACAGCACTGCTCTCCGCAGGCATCCACTGGTAGACGCTCTGCCTTCCTGTGGCACCCAGAGCTGTGTGGGCCTCATGAAACAGCTCATCTTGGTGAGGGAGGTGGAGGCAGACCAGGCAGAGGCATGGCTGTGGTCGCTGGCCTTCATCCCGAAGCCCACAGATGCCATGGTGCTTACACTGTTGGTGAGTCCCCCATCACCCCCGGCCCCGACTTCCCTCCTTAGCTGGGTTGCTGGACACATGAGGGTGATCTGCTCCTGCCCTGGAATTACGTTTTCCCTTCATGGCCCAGGGACGCAGCTGAAACATGGTTCTGTATTCAAGGCAGGACTTACTACCATAGCTCTGGTTTTCATATGAAGGGAGCAGAGTTTGATATATGTCCCAGGCTGGCCTGGAACTTGTTATGGAGCCCAGGCTACCGGCAAACTATGCATCATCCTGCCTCTGCTTCCCAAGTGCTGGAACTAGGTGTGTGCCACCATACCAGTGAGACCTGGATTTGAATTCCAGCGATGTGTATCCCTGTTGTGTGATGTGGAGCAGAGACTCAACCCCTCTGGACCTTTCTAAAAAAATGTGCACATGGATGCATGTTGGCATGTGTGCAGGTGTGGGTTTGCATGTGTGCAGGTGCATGTTCACAGAGGCAGCCCAGAACTCACTGGTGCAGGTTAGTCTCGATAGCCAGCTTGCTCTGAGGGCTCTCTGTCTCTTCCTTCCGAGTGCCGCAATGATAGGAGGGTCGCCACTCCATCAGTGCTCATGTGGGGCTGTCTCTGAGCCGTCCCCTTAGCCCTCGGAGACTGGCTTTGGTGTGGGAACTGAGGAGGGACCTAGTTCTTTTGATTTAGGTTTGTGGTGAGAAATGACATGATGTGTGTAAAGCAATTCTAAGGGCCCCTGTAGAGCTGGAGAGATAGCTTAGTTATTAGGAGCACCCTCATGCACATATACCTTTATATACACTAATACACATTCACATACACACATTCACACATACATTTACACATACAAATTTCATATACACGTCCTCTCTCTTTTACATGTACACACACACACACACACACACATACACACATACATGCATAAATACAAATGCTGAAATTCCAAAACTCCTGCTGGTAGAGAGGTTGGTGGGCCCTCCCTGTGAACACCTTCTACTTTGCATGCTCCGTGGACCAGTGGGCAGTCTCGCATCCACAGCAGAACAGTGCCCACTACACTCTTTCTCCACTCTGTCAGCACTGGATGTCTCAGGCTAACATTTACACCCAGGGCCCCAGGACCTGTTCCTTTTTTTCCAGGATTGAGCCCAGAGCTGTTTTGAAAAGCAGCAAGAGCTGAACGTGGCAGCCCAACCCCAGGGTTAAGGCAGGGCTCCATCATAGGCTGGGCAGTGTGAGGCAGGTCCTTGACCTCTCTGAGAGGCTTCCTCAGCAGCAAACAGAATTGATAAGAGAGTGTGCGGAAGAGAGGTATGGCAGAAGAGGCTGATGTGCAGTGAGCGCAGGGCGTGAGCTGGAGACTGGCTGTGTGTGCTGGAAGGCACACTCGGCGTGGGAGCCTGTTGCTAAACTCACAGGCAGCTTCCAAGCTGGTGATTAGACCAAGATAGTCCAAGAATCAAGAGACTCGAGCTTGCATTTAGAGAAATTACATCAAAGCAAAGGTAGAGGGGTGGTCCATACTCCAAGAAGCCTTCTGACAGAACTAGCGGGCCGGTTGTCCTCACGACACACCCGAGCTGATTCCAGCCCCCAGCCTAGGCCTCTCTGTCCCAGGGGTGCCTCCCTGAGTACACTGGTCTGCCCTTGGGGACCCCTGGTCTCTGGAAGAGGACTTCTCTCTTGTGCCGCTCCCCAGGTGGGAGTCCAGCCATCTGTCCAGGTCACTGGCTCATGTATCCACTTGTGCAGAGAGAACTTTGGCTTGTTCTTGCTCAGGGGCTGTTCTGCCATGTGTGAGGTGGCCTGACCCTGTGGGCCACCTGAGGGATTCTCCACTCAACTTCTGTTGAGGGACCTTCACCCTGCTCACTCAAACTGGCAGCTTGGACCAGAGTCATTCAACTCAGTGCTGCTGGCGTACAGTGGGATAGGGTAACTGTTGTGGGTTGTCTTAGCCACGAGAGGCATCCAGCAGGACCCCTGGTCTTGGCTCAGGACAACAGCTCCTGCCTACCTCCTTCAGCTGCTGTTCTTGGCTGTTGCTTTGCTTCATCTCTTTTGAAAGAGCGTCTGACTATTGGTTTCAGCTGGTTTTGAACCCCTGCTTCTCCTGCCTCAGCTTCCCTACTGCTACAACTACAGGCCTACACCACCACATCCAGCAGTGACATTCTCACTAATTTTTTTTTCTAATGCTTGCACATGCTAGACAGGTGCTACACCACTGAGCTACACCTAGCCCTCCTAACTCCTGTTGTGATGCCCCAAATGCCCCTAGACATTACATGAATGTACCCTAGAGTATAGATCTCTATACTGGGCACACACCTGGGACCCCTGGGGCCTCTCTAGAAACTAGTCACTGCGAGTCCCTTATCCACAGCAGGAGATAGGGATCAGGCTGCTGTGAGCTCAGGGAGTACCAGGTTGACTCAGGGTTGCAGAGGACTGAGGACCTTCACACATCACTTACCAGCCTTCTTGGGGGGGGGGCGCTGTTGTGCATCCCTAGCCACTGTTGCAGTCTCCAGGGGCCAGCCCAGGGGCCTTCCTTGGCATCTCCGCTCTGGTACACAACCTCTGTGCTGCTCTGGATGGGCATTGCCAACAGCTACCTGGAGTTGGCTCTCTTGTGAAGATTCTGGGAGAGGCTTTGGGTGTGAACTGCAGCTTCCCGGCGCCTGTGGATGCTGGTCAGGTGAGCATGGCTAGTGTCCCAACACTAGGTTCAGGTCTTACCTGGCAGGTCATCCTTGGACAAGTGGGTGGGGCAGGGGACCCTTCCAGGCCTCATGGTCCACCCCACGGCCATGATCTTGCAGCTTCAGCTTGTACTGAAGGCCATCGGCAATGCTGGTCTGGCAGCAGCAGATCTTGCCCCTGTGCTGAGCGCCTGCGCATCCCTGAGGGGCGTCTCTCTGGAGATCCGGCTGGCGGCTCTCCAGGCCTTCCGGAGGATCCCTTGCTCTGCAGACGTGAGTCCTCTTGCTGCAGTTGGGCTGTCAATTCACTCCTTCCTTCTAAATCATTACATGTGTGCTGAGCCGGTCCTGTGTGCTGGATGCCTGCCTAGGTACCCGTGTGAGGACATACTTTGCCTCTGTCCTCTAGAACCTGTGTTTATTGTGGGAAGCTGATTATTCACCAAATAAATCCACACATAAGTATTTGATTTCTGATACTGCCATGTGGTCCAAACCCATAGGTACCAGCACTGGAAGACTCTGTGGGCCACCTCCTGGCCTGCTATCTTCTCTTGTAAATAAGACTTTATCAGTATACAGATAGCTACGGGCTATCTGTGACTACTTTGTTGCTACAACTGCTGAGTGGAATCTTGGCAAGAGAAGCTGCAAGGGCCAAGACAATTATTGTCTGTGTCATTGTAGGAAAAGCTGGCCCACCTGTCTGTCACTCAGTCAAGGTTAGGTCCTTACCCATGAACTGCTGAGCTCTCTATGGTCTGGTATCTGGTCTGCTAGCACTTTAGCCTCATCTACTACGTTCTCTTCCAGATGTCCTCCTCAGGCCTCACGCTGTAACTGTACCCAGAGCACTGGTGGGGAGAGAAGATGGCTGGGGTGATGGTTCAGTTAGTGAAGTGCCTATTGTGCAAGCATGGGGACCTGAGTTTCATCCCTAGCACCCACTTAAAAGCTGGGCATGGTGGGCCATGCCTGTCCTCCCAACTCTGGGCGGGGGACAAAGATGGGAGAATCTATGGGGTTTGCTGGCCAGCCAGTCCAGCTGAACTGCTAAGCTCCAGGCTTAGTGAAGTCCTTAAGGAAATATTATGTAAATCTTCCTTAAAAATAAGCTGAGGACTGCTGGAGAAATGGCTCTGCTGCCTTCACAGGGGACCTGGGTTCAGTTCCCAGCACCCATATGGTGGCTCACAACCATCTGTAACTCCAGTTCTGGGGAACCTGGCCTCCATGGGCTCCTGCACACACATGCTGAACATAAACTCATGCAAGGAAACACACATAAATAAAATAATAAATCTTAAAAAAAAATAAGGCAGAGAGGGGCCGGAGAGATGTCTCAGAAGTTAAGAGCACTTGTTGCTCTTGCAGAAGACCTGGGTTGTGGCCCCACTACCTCTCACAGCAGGGGACAGGGTCAATTGTAGGAACAAGGGCACTATGGGGGTGAGTACTTAATGATGGATATCTTTCCCAAGCCAGAGGTCAACGCTCTCTCACCTGTACCAAGCCCCCGAGGAGGACACAGAGCTCCGTATCAATGCCTACCTGGCTCTGATGAGGTGCCCCAGTGAGGAGGTGTTTGCCCAGGTGCGACACACACAGGCAACCGAGCGGTCTACCCAGGGTGAGTAGGGCAGTGTGAGGTGTTATGGAGGGGCTGCACATGTCTCTTGGGGTGGGGCAGTGTGGTTAGGAGTCCCCTCACCCTCTATGTCTTTAGTTGTACTGGACAACTGACCAGTGTGTCCCCGCCCCACCCATGGCAACTCCAGCCCTTATCCTGCCCATGGATAACTAGGGAAAAGTCCCTTCTCTCAGGTCCTCAGCTCCCTTGAGCCTCACCAGGGTCTGCTTACTCTAGCTGGATCACAGCAGTTCTGTACAGTCACCCAGGACCAGCCTGGTCTACAGGAGACCCTGATATGAGAAAGAGAGAACCACCAAGACAGAAAGATGGTGGATACCAAGCCTAGACATCTTTGGGGATCAGTGAATGCCCTCAAGTGGGGGAACTCTGAACTTGGGTTGTGAATATAAAAGATAAATTCTGCTGACTAAACAAAAACACAAACCCAGTAATAACTGGCCAGATATGATGGTGCACATCTGTAATTCTTGCACTAGAGGTGATGAGGTAGAAGAATCATGAGTTCCAGGCCCTGTGTCCAAAGAACAAGGGCTGGGCTGGGGCTGGGGCTGGGCTGGGGCTGGGCTGGGGCTGGGCTGGGGCGGGGCTGGGGCTGGGCTGGGGCGGGGCTGGGGCTCAGTGGTAGACCACTTGCCTAACATGAAAGGCCTGGCCTTCATCCTGCACTCAAATTAAAATTTAAAAACAATTTAAAAAATGTGTGCAGTGCATAGCATGTTAACATCTGGGGTCCAACCCCAGCACAACTCTTCCTTGCCTGTGTCCCAGGAGAGGGACACATTGCTGTGAGCCTTTGATTCTATGTCTGTGAAATGGAGACAGCATGTGCCTCAGAGTATGCTGAGGGGGACGTGAGGATGTGGGGATGGTGTGAGAGGACAGCTCTTCTTCCGTTCTCTCTACAGCCATGTTTGATAGGGCAAGGCAGGAAGATGAGTGAGTAGACAGTGAAGGCCTTCTTCCCCCAACCCAGGAACGTATTCCCTGAGAGCAGCTTTCTGGGGTGGCGTCAAAACTTCAACACAGCACTAGAGAGTTTGCCTGGCAGATGTGAGGCCTTGGTTTCTATCCCCAGCACTTCAGTCAAACAACCAGCCAACCAATCACAAACATCTTTGTAACACAGGGACAAGCACACGCAAATAGCACGCATGTGCACCCCCATCTGTTATACCTGTCTCCACCGAGGGGTGGAGGCTGTTTCCAGATTTGAGCTGTTAGCACCAATAACCCAAAGTGACCTGCCTACACATCTGCCTGAGGTGACTTGACGTTTTCCTGAAACTAAACCACCTATGCAAGTGGTGTGTTCATTTCAAGTAAATGCAGGGCCAGGGATACGGTTCAGCGACAGGGCTCTTGCCTCATATATAGAATGAGGCCTTTGGCTCCGTCTTCCACACCACAAAACTAAACGAAACAACAACCCAGTCCCATGTTCCAATGACCTTCTGTGGAAGTAGGGTCACCGGAAGATGTAGCCTAGTCTCAGGCTTGGAGATGAGTAAGGGGGTGATGTAGGGACTTTGTCTTGAATCATAGTAATCAGCCTGCTAAGCTTCCAAGAGATCAGCCAGGGGCCGTAGATACCAGGCTGTATGCTGCCCGGTGGGATAAATGAGTGCCCTGTTCCCCAAAATCAGTCCTGTCCCACAGCCAGATGTTTGAGAAGCTTCCAGCTGTGCCTTCTGGAAGCTTACATTATCTTATGCCAGGGTCCCCATTGGGCGATATCCCATACTGATGTACCCATTTCATCTGCCTCTGCAGGACCCTGGCGGGGTCTCCATCATGGACCACACATCACCCCTTTGCTCTGAGATAATTAGACTCTCAGGTTCTGGCACTGGCCTTGACTGACCTTTGCCAACAGCCCCTTGAGAAATGTTACTTCATTTCACAGATGAGGAAGCTGAGGCTGCTAGTGTGAGCACCTCCAATGCACTTAATAAGGCCTGGGGGTGGCTCAGCCAGTCAAGTGCCTGCTGAGTAAGTGTGAGGACCTGGCTTCATTCTCCAGAGCCCACGTATCCAGGGTACATCAGCACACACTGTAACCCAGCGCTGCGGAGAGGACACAGGTGGATCTCTCACACTGGCTGGCTAGCCAGCCTAGCAGAATCAGCAAGCTCCAGAGAAAAGTGAGAAACCTTGCCCCCAAACAAGAGGATAGCGCCCAAGAAACATTTGTAGCTGTCCCTTCGCCTCTACACACATGCATATACATGTATACCTGCGTACACATAAGGCTTTAAAAGGCTCTGGGTTGAACGAGGATTTGAAATGCAGCTCAGAATCCCCATTTCACAGATGAGGTACAGAGAGGTGGTAGCACCATCTTGAGGTAACACAGCTTGTATCTGTGGTGCTGAACTGGAGTTCAGATTTGGGTCTGACTTCCAAGCCAAGGCGTCCCACTTCATACTTTTCTTTACCTTCAAGGAAACTTGTTAGAATTTTGTACACAGGCTGGGTGCTACTCCTGTTAGCTTCAGGCTGCAGGGTCCTGAGCAGGCCTGGAATGGGGGTGTGGCAGGCCGGGGCTGAGTCCAAGAATCTTGGCCAGTGGCTAACTGTGTGTCTGTTGCTGCCACTCTGCCCCAGTGGGCTCCTTTGTGTGGAGCCACATCCTGCAGCTGCTGGAGACGGATGATCCCCTGAAACGTGACCTTCGGGACTCCCTCCCTGAGGACATTCTCAGTCAGCAGTTCCAGACGGAGACCTGGAAACACTCCTCCTATTCTGATGTCACCTTCCGTTCAAGTACGGCTCACCTGGGGCCACAAGGCCTGGGGACCCCAGAGCTCCAATCTCCAAGAACACAGGGCCTAAGGGTGCTCTTTCCCTCACCTGGGTGACATAGAGCAAGTCCAGGGCCAACCTGGACAGCTTAGTGAGAACCCAACTCAAAAAGTAGAGGGTTTGAGCCTAGTAGAAGCGCTCACCCTGCTGCCCAGGGCCTGTGTTAGGTCTCCATGTGGGCAGTGAGGGAGGCCACAGAAGTGTTTTCAGCTGAGGTCCCTGAACCACCTCAGCCATCCTGGGAAGTGTCGGGTGTGGAGGGGTGCTCTGGCTTCCCCATCAGCCTTCACTGGGTGGAGGAGATGATGGAGAACCCTCTCCTGGGGCAGGACACACTGTCTGTGTAGCCTCTCTTTCTAGCTCCCAGGATCCTCTTTTCCCTTAGGTTCTGGCAGCCTGGGAGGCAACCTGGAGAGGACCCTCCTCTTCTCCTCCGGCTCTTTCCTCCCTTGTTCTGCCGTGGTAAACCTCACTGTCCATGCTGCTGGCCGGGCCTTCAACGTGCTGGAGGTAAGAGTGCTACGCTTGCCATCTCCCTAGGGCCTGTCCTGGAGGCAGAGCAAGGAGTGATCCCATCTGTCCATCCGTCTGTCCACCTGTCTCTCACTTCTGTTGTTCTATATTCCATCTATCATTTTGATCCATCTAACCTGCCCATGGATAACAGCCATACATCTGTCCACACGTGTTATCCAAGCATCCTTCCATCCAGCTCACCCCTTTCATTATCCACCCTCTCACTCATCCCTCTTCATCCATCATCCACCCATCCATCCATCCATCCATCAATCATCCACCCATCCATCCATCCACCAATCATCCACCAATCATCCATCCATCCACCCACCCATCCACCCATCCATCCATCAATCATCCACCAATCATCCATCCATCCATCCATCCATCCATCCATCCATCCATCCATCCATCGCACTCACCCATCTACCCGTCCACCCATCTCTCTGATCCATCCGTCTATCCTTCTAATCCACCCACTCATCCATTCCCTTCTCCATCTATCACTCATATTCACTCATCCACAATTTGTATTCCCACCTTCCAATTGTCTCCATCAATTCATCCGTCCACATTCTACTCACCTACCCATCCACCTACATTTGTCCATCTATCTACCTACGTCCATCGCAGAAATATTCCTCCTCTAGCTGACATGTACCAAGCAATGTGCTCGGCTCTGGATACATGGTGATGAACAATTAAGGCGTGGTCCCTGGAACTTTCCATCCTGAGAGGCTATTGTGGGAGTTTTCTCCCTGGGTGGGGAGTACTAAACAACTTCTACCTCGTCCATCGAAAGTCCTAAAGACAAACCAAAGTTTGAGTTCACCAGAGTTTACTCTGAGGAACCAACGAATTCATTAAGCTTACTTACAGAGCAGCCATGCTGGAAGGTCTGCACCTGGTGTGGATGATGGCTCCTCCGTGACCACCTAGATGTCCTGTCCCCAGCCTTCCTTAGCCTGCATACTCTAGCCCCTCTCTAAGGCCAAGAGGCCACATGCGGTTGGGACAGAATTGCATATAACTGGCTGGGAGGAACAATGACTCTCCTCACCCCTTCCGTGAGGGGTCAACTGTCAACAATCCCAGGAGTGACCACTTGTGAGCAGATACAGCTGGTCTCATGAAGATGGCGGGCAGTGTTGTTCTGAACAGTGTCTTACAAGAGAGGGAGACGGCTGAAAGTGACCATGGCTACTTTAAACTGTTTATCTGGGGACATGAGGTTTGAGCTGAGACCTGAAGGATGGACATTGTAGTAAATTTCTTGTTGCTATGACGACGAGATCCATGACAAGATGAAGTGAAGGAAAGGCTCAATTGATAGTACAGTCTGTTATGGTGGGAAGTCGTGGTGGCGGCGGAAGTGTGGGTGGCTGGCCACTTTGCACCCACAGTTGGGAAGCACATAATGTGTGTGCATGTGTATGGATGTGGGCACACACACATAAATGCACACATATGCTGGCGCACAGCTTGCTTTCTCTTTTTTATTTTAAAATATTGATTTATTGTCAGGGGTAGAGCATATGGGCTCCACTTTGTGCATGTGGAGGGCGGGAGTCAAGTATCTCCTTCCAATGGGTTTGAGGGATAGAACTCACGTCATCAGCCAAGACTGCAAGCCTCTTTATCTGCTGAACCATATCACTGGCTCAGTCTTTCTCCGTTTTATTCAGACCAGATTCCAGCCCATAGAACGGAGCAACTTTAGAGTGGGTCTTCCTTTCTCTCTTTAGCTCTTTGGAAACACCTGATGGATGGGTCCAGAGGTGTGTTTCCATGGATGGTGACCCTAGGGTCAGTCAAGGGGACCTGTGCAGAGCTGAGGTCAGAGAGTGCCTGCTAAGCAGGATACTAGTGAGTGCAAAGGTGCCAGAAGAGAAGAGTGGTGTTCACAAGGAACAGGGTGGGGGGGGAGACAGAAGGGAGCTGAGTGGAGGGAGGGGTGGGGACAG
>CABHPH010143742.1:69789-94635 GCA_902168325.1 Peromyscus nudipes | reverse complement strand
TAGAGATAGAAACTGACAGTTGACTAATTTGTAATGTTTATAAACTGTTGATAGGACTATTTACACTAGAAACCAAGGCAACCTGAATTGGAAGACAGATCTCAGCTTGTTCTGTGACACATGGTTGAACAGAAATACATTGTACATGAGTGATTGGTTCTCAATCTGCTGTTTGTTGCTCACTGGCTCACAAGACAAGAATCAGCATCATTTTGGGGCCAATGGTGGACAAGGTAGAGAGGAAGAAGAAAGAAACATGTAGAAAAAAGAAAGAAGATCAAGAAAGCAGGACATGTTTGATGGAATAAACATTATCCACACAGTTACACTTAAAGACCTGGAAGAGAAATGGCCAAGAGGACAGAGAATGGGCAAGGTCCCTGTCAGGGAGGGGTCCCTTCTTTTAGATAGTAATGCCAAGCCACTATCAGGATTTAAGAAGTTAATTGTTAGAAATTTATTTTGGAAGATCAGTTGGTAACTTTACAGAAATAGATTGGGAAAGGGTTAGCAGGAAGAGACATAGAGCCATCTGCTAGAACCCAGCTGGAAACGGAAGGGCCTGGAACTGGGAAAGTGGCAGTGATACGGAAGGAAGGAAGACATCTACTTGGAGACTGATGAGATAGTAGCTGTCAACACCTGTGACAGCCTCCTGGGGTCAGTCTTCTCTTTCATTCTGTGACAGGGCATTTCTAAATCTCCCTGAGGACACTAATTTCCAGCTCTGACTCCTCATCTGCTAGTAACTCTGAGCGTACTTCAGAAAAAGTAACTTATGTGGGAACCCCTAAACTGTGGAGCTGTGACCACAGAACTTAGCATTTGATTGTATTCATGGAGCAAGGGAAACAGAGAGACAATTGTTTTGAGCTTGGACACAGGAGAAACTGAACAGTAGAGTGACTCAACATTTCTTGATGCACATCTTTGAATAGTCAAGAAAGTCAGTCAAAAAGAATTCAGATAGAGTGTTGAGATTTGAGAGACAAAAGAAAACCTTAGATTCCTGAGTCGATACAAATGTCGCCAAAGTCATCCTAAAACAATATATTGAATTAAGTGACAGACTTAGAATGAAAAACTTAAATTAAAAGCAAAATGGGAAGTGATAAGAAAACACGCAGCAGCAAGACATACAGGAGAAAAATGGACAGAGTCCGATATCAGAAAAGCAAACGACAAATCCTCTCACTGAAGACAGATATCTGCTGGATTTGAAAAAGAGTACTTTTTAATACAGAGGTTATTAGAAGTAAAGATGAGAGTATGTTTTAAAGGTCATTTAGGCAAAATCTGTATGTGACTGACCATAAAGTAAGTAGAAATGGAAAAAGACCCCATGTGACCCTTGGTTCACTTGTGTCAGGGAAGAGAAGATGTGAAACAAGAGTCACAAGGCGTTCTTTATGCCTGAGTATGTGTTGCGTGCCTTGGTTGACCATATTTAACACAGATGAAAAATAAAATAAGGTGAGAAGATAATGAATGGAATAGGGTTTCTTTATGTTTCCTGGCATGTAAAAAATAAAGTCAGAGCATTGATGAAGGGGTCAGCACTGGATGGTTCTCTAGGGCTGATGTAACAAATTATCAAAACACACTAGGGCATAAACAGCAGAAACTTGTTGTCTGAGCATTCTAGCAGTTGGGGGTCTAAAACCAAAATGTCAGCAGCAGTGGTTCCTTCTCATAGCCCAATGGGTGAATCACTGCCTGTTCCTGCTCCTTAGTGTGTAGCTAGCCAACTTAACCCAGAGTGTTTGTATTGTTTCCTTTTGTAATATTCAAACCTATTCTTTTTAAATAAGGATACCAACCATATTGGATTAGAAGATCACATCCTAGATGTCATAGTTACTTTTACATTGTTATGAAGAGACACTATGACCAAGGCAACTTATAAAGAAAATGCTAACTGGGACTCACAATTCCAAAGGGTTAGAGACCATGATCACCACGGCAGAGAACATGGCAGCAGGCAGGCAGGCATGATACTGGAGCAGTAGCTGAGAGCTCACTTCTGATCCACAAGCAAGAGGCAGAAAGAAAGAAAGCTAAAAAGGCATGGAGTGGGCTTTTGAAACCTCAAAGGCCACCCCCAGTGCCACATCTCTTCCAACAAAGGCTACACCTCCTAATCCTTCTCAAATAGTTCCATCAACTGGGGATCAAGCAATCAAATATATGAGGCTATGGGAGCTATTCTCATTCAATACATCACACTAGCTTAACTAATTATATCACACATGACACCATTTCCAATCAGATAACATTCTGTGGTTCTGAGGCTTAGCAGATCAGTGTGGATTTGTGGGAGTGACACAATTTTGTCTGTTAGATGAAGAGTAGGCATCTTTTCATTGCAACAAGAAGGAAGGAATGTAATTGTGTGTGTCTGTAGAATTTATAGCAATTTTATTTTCTCTGAAATGGAGACAGAGTCATCAGCAGAGAAGTCAGACTTGGAAGTAAAAGTTTCTTGATGGGGATTTGAAAGACCATTTCACAGAATGAGAAAAGGCTGACATGGCAGGCTTGACAGGCACTACCACATTGGTATATATGTAGATGGTGTAATCAATAATTCAGTGTGCCCTTTACACAATCATGGAATGTCTCCTTGGGAGAAGCTACTTTGATTATTAATAGCTTACAACAAAATAAATACCACTTTCACTAAGGAGAAGCTATTCTCAGATTAACCAGGAATGCATACATTTGGAGTTGAAGTTAAATGGAAGTTTAGTTGCGATGATCCCTATTTTTATACCTAAAATACACATGACTAGAATTTGTTCCCTTTAATGCTGTATCACCCTAGATGATTATTCTAAAGATAGACACTGCCTTGTGCATCTACCTGTCTCTTACAATGTCTTCTCATTCCTGGATGCTGAAGAGGAATTCAATCCTCAGAGAACATTCTCTAAACTGAAACTTTAGTAATGGTTTCTCACAAAGCAAGCACCTATATCATTTGGAAAGAAATTTTTCTCAGAGCTTTATATTTTCCAAGACAGGGAGATGTGACATTTGTGGATAATTATACAATTACAGAACATAAACATTTATGATGACCTCCAGCAACATAACAACCTTGAATCTCTTGAAGAAATATAATTTTCTCAAACCACATAAAAAAAGACTAGCTTAATTCACAGCAGAATTATACTGACAGTATGGCTGCAAATAAATTTTTCTCTATTTATGGAATTCATAACAGATACTCATTAGAAATCATATAATAATACCAATGTTTTCATGCAAGACTGAACAAGATTAATAGGTAAATACAAGAAATGAAGAAATATTTTACTATTGTATTTCATCTTTTTTTTTTCAGAGTGATTGTGTGCTTAATTTTTTTCTCTCTGAACAAATACAACCAACACTTGAAGACTCTCCACTTGTGGACCCAGGCAAGTGAATTCATCACAATTACCATATACAGTGTTTGTGTATATAATTGTGGGAAAGATTCACAGGTAATATCTTCAATTTCAAGTGATGATGTCTTTTCAAGGGTAATACCTTCTTAATGCTTTCTCCCTAACCATTTCTAAAGAGAAGCATTTGAACCCCCAAGAATATGTTCTTCAAGTTAAGATAAACACAGATGTGCTTGTCCATTTAAAATAGTGACAGGATACTGCACATTTCCCCGTTTCAATTAGTTGTGCTTTGAATTAAAAGTGCATATCAGAGACAGAATCTTTTTCTCTAGCATGGAAGTCTCACAGTTTTACCTCTACCTCCAAAGCAACAACAAAAAAAGTATTAAGCAACAAAAATAAGCAAGGGTCATCGAGGAGTTTCATTCTTGTTTTTCAAAGCCCAATGACACTCCACTCCCTGAACAAAGTCTTACGTTGGTTCCACCATCTAGTTCTCTTCCAAGTGTGTCCTGTGTGGGTTCTAGAGAACATTCAGTCATTTCCCCCAGAATTACAGAATCTCCTTTGAAAGTTCTATTAGTTTCAAGCATTTGTAACATATTCCACAAGAAGTGGCAACCTAACAATAAAGTAGCTTTTTTATAAAGATCAATGTATTAGTTTTATTTATGTATATGTTTGTTTGCCTGCATGTGTGCATGTGTACCACATGTGTGCAAGTACCAGCAGAAGCCAGAGGGCATCCAATACCCTGGAACTAAAGTTACAGATGTCTGTAAGTCACTTGGTATGGGTACTGGGAACTGAATCTGGATCCTCTACAAGAATAATAAGCACTCTTAATCACTGAGCCATTTTCAGCCCTAACCTGCTAGTTTCAACCTCCATATTTATAAAACCATAATTTTCCAGCCATCACCAATCCTCCATTCAACTCTCAGTCTTCATTTTATCCACATTTACTTTCTGATTCTCTCATTTAAGATTATTTGCATGAGCTTGTCACCCCTGCTTATATCTAGCATCTCAGGTACTTGTCGCTTAGGTAGACAACTTTCTGAACAATTTGTTATGTGGCATAATTATTTATTAAATTATGTTTATAAACTGTGTTTGCGTCTGACCAGCTTCTCTTGCTACACTAAAAATAACTTTAAATGAAGGACTCCCTTCCCTACCCTACATTGCTCTATATTTATAATTCCTGAAGTAATGTATGAAGGCTTCCAGAGAAAGAGGGGGAGAGAGGGGGGCAAAGTAGAAAATAAAAAAGAAAATAATCAATTTTAATTACCGGGGGAGATGTTACTACCATCAATAGTGCAAACCTTAATAACCACACTCTGAAAATTAAAATATAAAGTTATTGAATTCTAGAGATGTTTTCCAAAGGGGGCTGTGTGGAATTCTCCTCTATCACTAAAGTCTTTCAATAAAAAATTGCTTCTTTGTGTTTCAAGAGATTAAACCTCTTGTCAGCTTTTGGGTTTGTTCATGGTAGTATTTCAGAAAAGTATTTTTGGGCACCCAAAATTAGGATGGTTATTGTAAAAATTAAAGTAACACTTTGAGAAAGTTCCCAATTTTAAATTTTCTTATGTCATCAATAATCAAGAATTGTTTCAATAGCTATGAATGACAAAAGATTTGATTTTTGCCAAGTTATAAAGCTGAGATACAGGCTCCCTACAAAAAACGAAAACAGCCTATTGTCTTAAAACAATAGGACACATCTTCCAAGCAGGATATGCAAATCACTATATTAAGCAAGAATTCACAGGAAGCTGTGTCTTACTTTGCTCTTCAAATCACTTCCTCCTTCATCATTCTGGATTCTTAATCTTTTGTCACAGAATAGCTGCTGACTGCTAGCAAAAGCCTGTTTACTTAAGCATTGCGCTCATACATGGGTTGAAATTTAAGCTTATGTTGTCAAATGATTAGAGGGCAAAGTTATTCAAATGTGTTCACACACTAATTTACATAGAACAACCTTAAATGAAAATTCCAGACTTTGGCCACTGTAGCTAGAGTTTTCCTGCCTGGTCCACAGTCAGGACAAATCTCTCTCACCTGCCAGTCCCACAGCCGCTCAGACCCAACCAAGTAAACACAGAGACTTATATTGCTTACAAACTGTATGGCCGTGGCAGGCTTCTTGATAACTGTTCTTATATCTTATATTAATCCATTTCTATAAATCTATACCTTGCCTCGTGGCTCGTGGCTTACCGGCATCTTTACATGCTGTTTGTCCTGGCGGTGGCTGGCTGTGTCTCCTTCCACCTTCCTGTTCTTTTCTCCTCTCTGTTAGTCCCGCCTATACTTCCTGCCTAGCCACTGGCCAATCAGTGTCTTATTTATTGACCAGTCAGAGCAACACATTTGCCATACAGACCATCCCACAGCAGGCCACCTCTACAGAAGTGTTGATTTTGAATACCTATGTCTCTAGATATGTGCTCAAAATCACAGAAGGACTGTTGTGTGTGTGTGCTAGATAATCTTGGTTGTCAACTTGACACACACGGGAGAGGGAGCAATAAAAGGAGGCCCAGTCCGTTGTGTGCATCGCCATCCCTTGGCCAATGGGCCTGAACTATATAAGAAAGGATCAGGCCAGTAATTAGCATTCCTCTATGGCCTCCGCTTCATTTCTTGCCTCCAGGTTTGTGCCTTGAATTTCTGCCTTGATATCCTTTGATGATAGACCTTAACCTCTTAGTCAACTAAACCCTTTCCACCCCATGTTGCTTTTCCTTGTCATATTTATCATGGAAACAGAAAACAAACTGAAGCATGTCACCCTCAATCTGAGAGATACTAATAGTCCTTGAACTTCACCGCCTGATGAAACACAATTTTGTGCAACAACACTAGACTTTACCTTTTTTTTCAAATGCTGGGCTACTTATATCTACTAAAAAAAATCCTTGGCTCTTCATCGTCCTTCAAGTCATTTACTCCAATGATGACTCTAGAGTATGTATTTATTTACAGACTAGAAATATTTGATGAGATAAACTGTGTCTATATCACACACCGTTGCATTCCAAGATGTACCACAGAGTCTGTCTGATGAAAAATGCTTCCCAAATAATTACTGAATAAACATTGACAGTGACATCCATAGAAACAAGGTGGTAATCTCTATCAAAGTAGATGATTATTTTTATAAAAGAAAAAGGAGAGAAGAAGTTTAGAGTCATGTTGCTCTTCATATAGTCCTGACATGGAAAAAGTCCTGGCACATGAGAGCTCCCAACCACTAGAATGTTTTAAAACACAATTTGGGAAAATGTCTTCTACAAATTATTATGTTAAATGCAATTGACTTCATGATACAATCTAAAACTCCTTATGGATTTTTATCTTAACTATCTATATATTAACTCTCTGATGCCATAATTTTTGTATGTTACAAAGATTAATATATATAGCTTGCATATTTTTTCATTCTTATAATAAAATGTCTGGCATAGTCAACTTAAGAAGAGAAATAGTTGCCGGGCAGTGGTGGTGCACACCTTTAATCCCAGCTCTCGGGAGGCAGAGTCAGGCAGATCTTTGAATTCAAGGCCAACCTGGTCTATAGAATGAGTTCCAGGACAGCCAGAACTACACAGAGAAACCTAGTCTCAGAAAGAAAAAAAAAAAAAAGGGAGGAGGAGGAAAAGAGCAGAAATAGTTTATTTTGGCTCATGATTCCAAAGATTTTAGTTCACAGACATTGGGTCATGTTGTTGTTGAGGTCTCTGGTAAGGAACTACATCATGGTTGGAGAACATACATAACAAGGCAAAGCTACTCACCTAATACGGCAGAATAGGAAACACATCAAAAGAAAGGGAGTGGGGTCCTCTTTTAGGCCTTATGGAAATCCAAGAGCCCTGCGTTAGTACACCAAATTGTAGATTAATTTCTAAATGGTCTTACTAAATAAAAAACACACAGCCAAATATAGGGGTGAAAGCCTTAGAGAGATCACGAAATAGGGAAAGCTACCAGCCAACCTTACCTCACTAACTCTGCAGCTTCCAAAGAGAGTGACTTCCTGCCTACCCAGGCTTATATGCCTTGCTGTTCTGCTATCTGATTTGCTCTCTAACTACATCACTTCCTCTTCCTGGCCAGCTCTGTCACTTCCTGTCTGTACAGGCCTCTAGAACTCTATGGGTGGTACTGGGATTAAAGGTTTGTATCACCATGCTTGGCTCTGTTCCCTCGTGTGGCCTTGAACACACAGAGATCCTGCCTGCTAAGTGATAGGATTAAGGGCATGTGCTACTGCTGCCTGACTTCTTTGTTTACTTAAAATGGCTTGCTATTTCCTCTGATCTCCAGGCAAACTTTATTTATTAAAGCACAAATAAAATATCACCACATTTCAGCACAAATAAAATATCACCACAGTAAAGCAAGAATTGTGAGACACTAGAGAAATCCACAAAAACATACTAATTAAAGAATATTCTAACACACAACTTTCAATTTGTGAAAACCTGAGTGAGGAAAAAAAGTATGTTCACACAAAAGCTAAAGTAAAATAAATAATGCAAATGGCTAATTTATATCATTCTCTTCATACTGAAAACAGAGAATAGATCTTCTTCCTATGTACCTATTAGGCCACAAAAAAAGTTCAACAAATTCCAGAAAGTAGACATACTGCAGACACTATCATTTAATCATGATTTAGTGAAAAATGATGGATCATTTCAGAAAACTAGAAAACAATTACGTTTGGTAATTTAAAAACAAAATCTCTTTTAACAACTTTTGGGTAAAAAGAAATTGTAGCCCCAAATTTCTGAAGCCTCAGCAGAGTAGCATCCATTCCATTTCCTAGCAACAGATGTCACCTCAGTGATGCTGGTCTCTTGACATTCACTGCCGATTTTCAGCCCCAGCTGACCAGCAACCACGGAATCTTAATTCAAAACAGCACAGAAACAGCCCCAGTAGCGTCTTGATGACCTCTCAAACATTTAAGAATAGACAGTTACACCACTGCTTAAACAGTTAATGATGAGGAACAAAAGGGAAATTATTCATATTTGCTTTCTGAAACAAAGTATTCATACCAAGAGTTTCAAGAATTAGAAGAGCTGCAAATAAGAAATCAGAGAGGAATATCACTCATGAATATCAATAGAAAATTCTAAATAAAATATTAGACAAAAGAGTCCATCAGCACAGTAAAGGAATATAATCCATCATGGCCAGAAACCATTTAATGTTAATATTATACATAAAGAGATAAAAATAAAAAAATTCACATGGTCATCTTTGTGGACCTAAAAGGGCATTTGATAAAAATTAAATTTCCTTTTAAAATAGTCAAAAAGTAAAAAGAAATAGTGAGTGCCTTTGCATGGGAAAATATAACAAGACTTCCCAGAGCCCACAGTAGATATGAGAGAAAAACACTGGAAATCACACCCACTAAAATGAAAGACAAACCCCCCAACACAAGATCATGGCAATCACTTTAAAATGTGTAGAAAATGGGTGGCAAGACAGAGCTCACTCCTTCACCTTCCAACCTTTTCCTCAAAATGTATCTTTTCCATAAAGATTTCCATGGTCACCCATTGAAATCGAAACCTGCCTGTATTTTAGAAGCACACAATGCTTTTATCCCCCTGTGTTACTTATGTTCACCATAATATAAACTTTACTTATTTATTGTGCTTTTTTTTTATTTCTCACATGCTGGATAACATGTGTCAATGGGGGAATTTCCTCTCTTCTCCTCCTAACATTTAGTACAGTGGCTTGTTCACAACAGGTTCAAAAATACTCATTAAATAACAAATGAAATAGAATAGGACATTAGAAGCATAAACTTTTATGTAAAATAAAACCAAAATTATTTGTAAGCAATGTCCTTGTATATACAGGAAAAGAAGTGTCAACTACAAATACATCACAAAAAGAATTTAGTGAAAACACCAGCTACAAATTGTTGTATACCTGTATCTATTATATCATAGATATTCTTGGTATATATTTATAAAATAGTTCAGATATAATGACTATTTAGAATATTTAAAAGAGAAAATAGTTCCGTCAACAGTATTCACACACACACACAAATGCCTAGAATGGATTTATCAGGAAACAGGTAAGCCCAAACAAAAACAGCAGAGCAGAACTGAGAAATCTGAGGAACAAACGGAAATGCACATTCTGGAGAGCCAAATTCAACATCTTAAAGATGACACGTGTCTAAATGCAATTCATTCTTTAAAAATATTAACAGGTCTATTTTTAGCAGAATAATAATCTTATTTTACAGTTCATAAGTAGAGAAAAGTCAAGAAAAAAATCTGTAAAACCAGAGCAAATAAAAATAAATGAGATGGAGATAAAAAAATAAAATAAAATCCACAAACATTCAAGTAGTGTGGTGTCTTTACCTAAGTGGATGGATACATGAGTAGATCAGTATAGAAGTTACCATGAATAGAGTCAAATATACATAGAAATTTAGTATGTGACCAGAGCAAACAGGGGAAGGAAGCTCAGTAAATGGCTTGTGATGACACATCCCTCACTCTACAGGATAAATAACAAATGAGGAAGGAAATGTTAAGTGCAAATAATGAAATCATAGATGACCAAGAAAACCTGAGGGCAAACCTTTACAGTCCTGAAGTGTACTGCAGTGGGAGAGGGTAAAATTCAGAGCCCTTAACAACATTGCACGACAATAAACACTTCCGCAAAGTAAAAATAAAGTGCAATGATGAGTGGGAAAGGAGACGAAATATTGCTGATTCATCCCAAAGATTTGTTCACTTAGTGTATAACCATCCTCTAGAAAATGATAAGAAAATAAGACTATGAAAGGTGAGTACACAAAAAAATACAAGTGGCTCTCAACCAATGAGAAGATGCTCAACCTCATTCATAAGAGGAATACAAATTAAATTACATAGATGGCATGGGCTCCCACACACACATGTCTCTCTCTCTCTCTCTCTCTCTCTCTCCCTCTCTCTCTCTCTCTCTCTGTCTCTCTCTGTCTCTCTCTGTCTCTCTCTGTCTCTCTCTGTCTCTCTCTCTCTCTCTCTCTCTCTCATCAGATTGGCAAAAACCCAACAATTTAATTAGCATCTTAGTTGCAAATCAGCAGGCCTCTCATGTGCTGCTGGTGATCATACAAATTGGTACAAGCACCATGAAAGTTAATTTGGCAATATTTATCAAAATGACACAGGCAAATAGACTCTGACCATCAAATTCTGCCACTGAGTTTTTGTTCTGATATTCACAACTGGCACAGGTGACATGTCTTTGAGGCTGTCCCCTGAAACATGGTTCACAAAGCCTACACATCATTGGGAAAGACCCACCTGGAACTGGTTAGATAAATCCCAATACCCCCACATAGTGGAAGCTATACTTTAAAAACTAAAAATTATTTTTGTAATATCGACAGAAAAAATATCTATAAATACTTTGTGCAGAATACTATGTTGTGGCCTTTGTCAACGATGGAGAAGAGGCATGGTATATTCATCTTTGCTTTTATGGAGCAGTTTGAAAAGGATGTGAATCTCTATGGAAAGATGCAGAGACAACTAGAATAATAGTTAAATACATATTAGGCATGGGAAGACCTTTTACTTCAAACTTTAAAAATCACTTGTCACCTTTAATCTCAAGAATAAATTGTTTTCTGAGAAAACCTTCAAAATGCTATTTTTGAAGCAGTATATTTGCTAGTTCAGGGATTCAGAACAGACACATTTAGGCTCAATAATACCTTACCAATGCGGAGGTTGTCAGAGGGATCCAGCACACCCTGTAAATCTCCACAGTGACTAGAACATTCTAGCATCCCTTTCTCCATATCAAGCTGTTCTCAAGTTTTCCTCCTCAAGCTCATCATTTAAACTTTTTTCTTCAATATAGTGACTCTCATTTTTCTAGTTACAGCATAATGTTTATAAATATGGCCCTGGAGATCAATTAATCCTACACTATGGTTTTTTTCTGTCCATTTATTTTTTAAATAGTATTTTAATTTATTCTTTGAAAAATTTATACATGCATGTAGTGTGTCTTAATCATATCTACCATCCATTTCCCCTTTGTCTCTCCTGAGGCTTCCCTGATACAACCAACCTCTTTCCAATTCCATGTCCTTTTCTCTTACAACCTATTGATACTAATTAGCGGTGCCCATTTATGTACGAGTGCAGAGAAAAAACACTGAGGGCATAGGCAAACTACCAGTGGCCACACCCCTGAAAGACAAGTGACTTTCCCTCCTCCCCTAATTGGCAATAGTTCCTCAGCTAGGGATTGGAGTCTTGGGAGCCTCTCTCCCAACCATACTGGAATTTTAACTGGCTCCATATAGTACAGATCTTGTTAAGGTGAACACAGTTGCTGTGAGCACCTGTGATCCACTATTTTGGATCTACATGACTTTGGAGGAAGTGCCTTAGTTTCCACATGTGTAAAACAGAAGAAACCAACCTTGTGAGTTTGCTGTGAGAATCAGTGAAATGTCTCCCATAGGCTGGCACATTCTCAATCTTTCTAAGTCTCTCTACTACTAACCTATTAGCTGTTAAAAATTCCTAGGGTTCTCAAGTCCCAAATGCTATGATGCAATCTTGGGTTAACAAGCTCTCTGTAGAGTGTTGGGAGGCCCTGCTGGTCAGAGGTTGCAGTCTATCATGCTCTGGCAGCTCTCTCTGAGCTAGCAACATGGGGGACTCCCTCTCCCCAGCAGCGGACTTCCTGCTCTCTACCGGGCCTTATTTGGAGAATATCTCTAGGCCCAGATGACTGATTTATCTTTAGTATGACCCTTTACACAGTTTCCTGCAAACACTCTTCCCCTGCTGCCCATATGGTAATTAGGAGACATGCTCTAGGTATTTTGATAAGATTGTGCTGATACTAACCCAGCTATATGATAGAAGAGCTCGACTCAATGCAAATTAGGTGATTCCCCATCTACCATCCCCAATCCTATATATCCCCTATACTCTGGAATAAAGCTGAGCTGCCTCGCTGAAGCTATCTCTTGGAAGACTATTTCCATAGGGTTCACAGGCCAGACAAAGCCCCACCTGCCGCTTCTTCCCCCTCTGCCCTAGTGACCCAGTGGCCAAGGGACCATGAGGAAGGAGGGGAAACACAGTTCTAGCCAGAGGAGAGCACAGCATACAGCAATTGTACATTTACTGTTCAGACGCTACATCATAAATTTATGATAATTTCCTACCCTTAAATTAAAACTTCTCTCATTAAATACATTGAGTTTCTATTTAATAACTCTTCACTCCTTAATTCAAATATAATATTCATTGTGCATTAAAAAGTCATCAGTATTTTTAGCACCTTTATACCTAGTACTCACTAATATTTTTTTATTATGAAATGTAATTTGCTTCATTGCGAATCAACTTACAGTGTCTCTCAATCACTATAATGGGGATATTTAAATGACTTTTAATGTATTTATGTAACAGATGTCCCCTTGGTTCAAAGAAGCCCTCTTTTAAATATCGGTAATCCACTTTATTAACTATGAACTCAATTAATTGATAATAAAACTACTATCACCTACATGTGATGAATAACCTACTCTAGTAACCATGAAAGAGGCACACAGGAAGGACACAGCCTGCTGGTACAATCTTAACGTACTGGAAAATATTAGAGGGTTTACAATAACCATCAGAAAACTAAGAGGACCACAATGAATCCAAAATTAAATACTGATATTTTTGTTTTCAATAACTATTTTTTCTCTAAATTTCTTCAGCATCTGTACCACCAGAGACTATCAAAGGAAACGTTAAACCCATAACAATCTACGCTTGATTCTTGGGCAAAAAGCAGGAAATTTCAGGTTAAAAACTAAAGTCTTTATTTTATTGACATAATAATGTGGCTCAAGATAAAACTGGTGTTACCTTGTTATTGAATAAATATCTAGTGTGTTTACTATGAAACAAATAGCAGATTATGTCCTTTGGGGGCAGAGAAGAAGGAGAGCCTGAGATAGATCTAAATTGACTAGACAACATGTAAAATAATTATAATGTGAGTATGAACGGACGCAGGTTGTGTTAGGAACGAGGAAAGACAGACCCAGAAATATTTCACTTTTGGTTAGGCTTAGTCATAGTGAAAGTCTAAGGTAGCAGAGCTGGGTCACAAATGCAGACTGACTGATTTCTAAAGGCCGCTGCTGAGCTGAAGAGATGCCACAGAAGCTATGAGTACTTACTGCTCTCCCAGAGGACCTGAGTTTGGGTCCCAGCATCCATGTCTGTGGCTCACAACAGCCTGTAACTTCAGGTCCAGGGTATTTGATGTACTTTTCTGGCTTCCATGGGCACCTACATTCATGTGTGAGTGCATGTGCATGTGCACACACACACACACACACACACACACACACGCACAATTTAAAATAAAATATATCTTAAAGACCACTCTCAGTCTCTGACCTCCAGTATTTTAAGCTGATCATAAAGGTTAATGAGGAAAAAAAAAAGACAACTGAAAGTTACATGGAGGTTTTAACTTTAAATAGCAGTTTAAATAATGGTGACAATCAAAACTGAACACAGATGATCGGGGAGAGAGTCAGGTCCAGAGGTGGAGACACAAACCCCACCTCTGACCAAGTCCCCAGTGTCCTGAATTCTCTGAATATTTCAACATCATCTGAAGAATGTTCCCTTTGTCTTCTGTGAGTCCTGTTTAGTCTTTAAATGCTTCATGGAGTCTGTGCTGTGATAATTCTGAATTAACTAACACTCGTTGTTTTTCCAGGTGAGAAGTTTCCAGACAATAACCCTAAGGTACAGTTACTGATGACATACGAGGACTCGAAGCTCACCATCCTAGTGAAACACATGAAAAACATCGTAAGTTCTTCCATGTCCAAAGAGACATGGAGCCCTTCATGGAGCAGCCACCGGCCTCCTTTGGACCATTAGTATCAACATTAGTAAAAGAAATGAGCAATGAGTCATTTTCTGTCCAGCCAATCAGTTCCCAAATAATGACATGGAGACTCCTTATTAATTATGAAAGCTCAGCCTCAACTTAGGCTTGCTCTAACTAGCTCTTATTACTTAAATGAACCCCTATTTTTTAATCTGTGATCTTCCACATACTCATTGCCCTATCTCCATTCTGCCCATCCTGCTTCTTCCACCTCTGGCTGGTGACTCTACCTTTCTCCTTCCCAGAGCGCTCTCTGTCCAGACCTCCCACTATACCTCTGCCTGTAAGATTGGGGTGAAAGCCAAGAGATCAGAGGAATAGAAGAAACCACAGCCACAAATTCTTACCCTGGGAAATCCTCAGCCCAAGAGAGTCACTTCCTGTATACTCACGCCTGTATCCTTTCTGTGCCCTGCCATCTCACTTCCTCTTTCCGCTCAGCTACATCGCTTTCTCTTTCTGCCCAGCTCTGTCACTTCCTGTCTGTCTGTACAGACCTACAGACCTCTATGGTTAACTAGTGCTGGGAAATAAAGGCTTGTGCCACCATGCCTGACTCTGTTCCCAGTGTGGCCTTGAGCTCACAGAGATCCAGATGAATCTTGGTCTCCCGAATGCTAGGATTAAAGGTGTGTGCTACCATTGTCTGACTTCTATGTTTAATATAGTGGCTGGCTTTTCCTCTGATCCTCAGATAAGCTTTATTGGGGTGCACAAATAAAATATCACCACACTTGCCTAGGTACTGGGCTTTTAGCTTTTTATTAAACCAATCACAGTGGCACATCTTCACACAGTATAACGGAATATTTCGCAACAGAAATGGGTCTAACAACCAAGTTTAAATGAGGACCCAGCAGCCAATTACATTGTTTTTGTCTCAGTGTGAACATGATCTTTAAGGTAAAGGCTATAGAATCTCGCAGGGAAGTCATCAAATGAACACAGGGCTATATTCAAAATGAAGGTTCAGGAAAACCCTGTGAACAGTCTCTGAGAAAGCAGAAATGCCTTGGGAGGAGAAACAGACTGGTTTCCAAGAATTTCTGTGGCTCACCCAACTGAGCGCAGTGAAAGACCCACTCTCTCTTACTGGGCAGTGCCGTGGCTCCTGTCTCCTGTCTCCTGTCTCTGGGAAGCTAACGGTTGCTTGCGGTTTCCACCCAAAAGTCTCACTGTACCTTTATTTTTACTTTTACATTATGGTCTTAGTCACCACTTTCTGATGTCATTGTTTAAATGTATTTCTTTCTCTTCAAAAAAAAAAGGGGAGGACTTTGTTATTTTTGGAGTTTGTTGGATATCCTTGAAACAGCCTTTTTTATTTTCCTTTTTTTGTCAAACATTTCATCTTTGTTTCTTTCATTGATCACTGGCATCTTATTTTTTCTATCCAATGACTTCATGTTATCCTGATGTTTCCTGTGTGTGTGTGTGTGTGTGTGTGTGTGTGTGTGTGTGTGTGTGTTCACAAATACATGTGTACAATCACATTTGGAAGCCGGAAGTCAGGCATTTTCCTCTTTCATTCCCTACCTTATGTTTTTGAGACAGGGTCTCTCGTTGAATCTGTAACTCACTGCCTGGCTGGGCTGGCAGGCCGGTAAGCTGTAGATAGCTATGCTCTGCCCTTACCGACTCCCCTGCAGAACCAGGGTTACAGAATCACGCTGCCATATCCAGCTTTTACCCGGGTGCTTGGGACGTGAACTCAGGTTCTCTTGCTTGAGCATCAGGCCCTTTACCCACTGAGCCACCTTCCCAGCCCTTCCCTGGTCATTCTTGATGCAGTGGTCCTGTTTTAATGTCTGCACATTGAGGAAATAGGTGGTGATCCCAGTCTTTGCAGTCTCCTTTTGTCAGGGAACATTCTTCAACACAGCAACCCTGTCTAGGAATTCTCGGCAGGTTTCCGTTGTGTTAAACAGAAGTAAGGTTTATTTGAACGACAGTGCCTCAAGGCCATGATCCAGCTTCAAGGTGAGAGGGAGCAATTTAGACAGAAATGATACAATACACTGAGATTTAAATGTGATGGGACCACAAAGGGAAGGAGAAGCTTTTCTTTGGGGCCTAGAGAAAAGTTTCATTAAGAATTAAAATCAGAGAGATAGAGAGAGAGAGATTACCTTCATGACAAAGCATGGTACTTGTCTGGGAGGCCAGAGATCTCTCTGGGTCACAGGGCAAGTGAAAAGTGATCCGGGTGCAGGCAGAGTAAAAAGAAAGGGGAACTGAACATCGCCAGCCCCTCCAGCCTTCCCTGAGTCTGGCCAGCAGGCCCCACACGTGACACAGCTGTCAGGAACTACTCAGGATGTCCGTAAAGCCAGCTCAGTTTTGACTCTGTTCCTCGTGCACATAAGTCTTTCAGGGTGGGTTGCAAGGATCTAAAGGAGCAACCTCCTCACCACATGACATGTGTCTGGTACAGACTACATTTAATAAATATTCATTCAGTGAACAAGTGACTGGCATAATTTGCAGGAGATACATCCATCAGAAGATGTAGTATTAGCCAGAGAACCAAGGATGTTTCTTGCTAAATCTGTTGTGGTCACAACTGGCAATTTTTGAAATATCTGGACACATTTTTTAAGTTTTAATATATGTTTTACTTTTTAAAATAATTTTCTGAAGATGTACCACCACCAATAGAGTCCTTGCCTAGAATACACAAAGCCCTGGATTCACTCTCCTAACCACACGGGCCATACCTAGTACAGTACCTGAAGCAGGCATGGGGCCACACATCTGAAATCCTCGCAGAGGGGTCAGAAGTTTAAGGTCATCCCCAGTTATGTAGCACATTTGGGGCCAGCCTGATAGATGGAAAAACTCTGTCTCAAAATGAAATAATTATCCTCCATTGCTTTGAATAAGAAAACTGTTGTAAATCAGAGTAGCAGTTGCTCAAGAAATGTTTACATTGGGAAATGAGGATTCAGTCAAATATTGTTTATGGCTACATGAGTGTTCATGGATCTTGATCATCTCTATCACCATATGACGAAAAGAATAGTAAGAAATATTGTTAAGTCAAAAGAGTTTATATAAATTTGTTACATACTTTTTAGCCTCGAAAATAGTCCCCTTATGAACAACATATTTGTTTCAGTAATGTTGTCATTACTCAAAACAATTTAGACAAAGCCTGTTGAAATTGCTTTCAGATCTGGCATGTAAATCTCACAGTAAGCTGGGTGATACTTTTCAATGGTCATGCCTAATTTTTGATCAAAAACAATATTAACTAAGTTGGTCACCCATTCCATCCAACCGAGGAATTCCAAAATTACTTTTGACAGTTTCCAAAAATGCATTTTACACTCATGAAGTTGAGCCTACCAATGAGGCCATTCCAAGCCAGCACAACGGAGGAAGAGCGCAAGTGGTTAGAGCAAGGGCTAGAGATGCAGATAAAGCAAGTCATGAAGGGCCAATGGCCATGGAATCCTACCAAAGGTTAAAAGGGGTGTGGCTGTGTGTCAGTGCCCTCAGAACATTATGAATATTGTTCCCATGCTCTCTTTCCTTCTACTTCCCCTTCTTTTATTCTTTCTTTCTTGTTTGTTTTGCCGTTTTGTTTTGTTTGCTCTGATTTGAGACAGTTTCTCACTATGTATCCTAGGCTGGCCTGGAACTCACTATGTGTCCTCAAGCTAGCAGCAATCCTCCTGCCTCAGCCTCTAGGCATCCATCACTGTGATTTTTGGTTTTCTTCTCCCCACTCTACTGACACTGAGAAAGGTCAGAACTCCAAATTTCAGTTTTATATCTCTTCTCTTTTTCTACCTCTACCTTTATAACTTCAAATTCTTCTTGTCTTTTTCTTGCCTCTTTATAACTCCAACTCTTTACTCTCCCTAAATCAGAGCTGTGTATACAGTCGGTTAGAATGCTTCTCAGAATTCCATAGGCATTTCAAACTCAATGTGCTCCAAATCCAACTTTTGACAGCTACACCCCAAACACGTGTCCCATCTTTCCCAGCACAATTTCACTCTCGGCCTTCAAGTCACACCCGCTGAAGCTTTTAGTCATTCAGTTCCACTTCCCTTACAAGCCGCATCTGTCTTATCTGGAAGTTCTGTTTGAAACATAAACCCAGAAGCCCAGAATTTCCCATCCACATTGCTTCAAATCACCATCATTCCCCACCTGAATCACCGCTGTAGCCTTTTAAAGTTCTGTTTGCTTCTGCCCCTGTTTCTTTTCATCTCTACTGAATTTAGTAGCCAAAATACTGCTCTGAGGAGAAAACCCAGTTCCTGTCATTTCTTTCTTCACAGTCATTTGAAATCTCATCTCACAATGAAATCAAGATACCTAATGACATCTGAAGTTGTGCAAGTCTGGTTCCCCTGACATGCTCAATCTCAGCTCTGCTTCAAGCTCCCTTCATCTATCCCAGCCACAGTGTCTCCTTGCTCTTCCTGGAATACAAAGGAAGAGCTGCCCCAGGACCTTTGTATCCACTGATGGCTCAGCCATACATGTCAGACATACGAATGTCATCTCCTCAGTGAGTCCTCTCTCACACGAGAGACTGCACTCCAATCCTCTTTTCTTGTCACTTCAAATCTTTCAAATACTTCCTTAAAAGAAAAAATCGCAGATCATTTCTCATATGGAAAACTGAGGACTGGGATTCTTTTCAAATTCTGAAAGTAGCCACAAAAGTTCTCTTCATTTTTCAGACATTGTGTGTGTGTGTGTGTGTGTGTGTGTGTGTGTGTGTGTATTGAGGTGCACATGGTTGTAGGTGTCTATGGAATCCAGAAGCATCTGATGTCCTGGAGCTAGTGTTAGAGGAGGTGGTAGTGGATTCACAACATGGGTGCTGAGAACAGAGCTTAGGTCTTATACAGGAGCAGCATACACTCCTAACTGCTGCGCCCTCTCTGCTGCCCTCAGAATGCTGTTAAATGATTACGTCTCCTGCTTATCTGAAAATAGGCTGCATTTTAATATGGAGGACACAAACAACATGTACAAATTCTTAAATTATTTCCTTTGCCTAATTCCAGTTCTAGCTAATTGTTATTTAATTTTAAAGCCTTTAATGTGTTCACATACCAAAGTAATAAGACTCCAGAAGTAGAGATTACTTTTATATTAATATTAAAATGAATTATTATGCCCAAAGTCCTGTTGTATTATATTAAGTTTGATGAAAAGAATTGTTTATCTTATATTAAATCTTTCCTTTCCTCTGATGAGAACACAGGCTCAAACGAAACTGTTGAAACAACCTTTCCCTTTCAGAGAAGCACAGCATGAGTTACTCTAGTGATCACAGCTGACAAATGGCTGCAGTTATGTAGAAGCCTGGCTAAGACATCTAACGTATTTCAGTTTGTGTGACAAAGAAATTTAACATCATTTAGATTTGAAATATTTTGTAACCGTCTGGGGCTTTTTGTAGTTAGAAGGTTTCTCCAATCTCGCCCTTCGAGTCCTCTGGTCCTGCCTGCCCTCCCCACCACGCCCTGCTGCCCTGCCGCCACCCTGAGGTCCCTCAGCCACTTATAAAATAATCATTCAGAGGCTTCATATTAATTACCAATTGCATGGCTTATGTCAGGCTTCTTGCTAGCTAGCTCATAACTTAACCCATTTCTATTAGTTTGTAAGTTGCCATGTGGCCGTGGTATTACCTGTCTGCTGGCATCTTGCTGCTCCTTCTGCAGTGGTTGGCATCTGTTTCCAGACTCTGCCTTTCTCTTTCCTGTCTCCCTCCTTGGATTTCCCACCTGCCTCTAAGCTGCCTTGCCAAAGGCCAGTGCAGCTTTATTTATCAACCAATCACAGTAACACATATTCACAGCCTCCAGAAAGACATTCCGCAGAAGCTTTTCCAGGTTCCTCATTTTCAATCTTCTTTTCAGCTGTTTCTGCAGTGTTCTGGTGTGCACATCCTCCTGAGCACACAGAATCCCCTCATCTGCATCCTTTCTCCTCTTTCTCCATCTCCCTGTGACACAATTTGAATATCCCCAGGCCCTCAGAGTTACCACGAGAATGAAGTCAGTGGTTCTGAATCTCACCATTAGGTCTCTCTGTCACATCAAGGCAGTAGATATTTAGAATGAGGTGCAGGTAATGTCCCGACACACGGGAGTTGCCTTGTTGGGAAATGATCTCAGAGGACACAAGACAGGAGGGAACACTTGCTTGTGAAACAAAGATAAGACAGAGCCAGCAATCTCAAAACAAGCCCAAGTGTATCCCAGTTCACCAAAGACATTCTGATTGGCCGTTTGTGAATCACCCTATAGGTGCTGGGAATCGAACTCAGGCCCTATGGAACAGCAACTAGTTTAGTTAACCACTGAGCCCTCTCTCTAGCCCTTAGTTTCATTCTTCTTTATATGTGAATACTATTTTCCCAGCACCACTTGCTAAAAGAATCTGTCTTTTTGCCTGTATTTTTCAAAGTTTTTTATTATTATCATTTTAAGTTCTGTAGGGTGTGTGTGTATGTGCGCGCACACAAGAGTTCTGGTACCTGCAGGAACCAAAGAGGGTGTCAGACTACCTGGAGCTGGAGTTCCAGGCAGTTGTGAACCTCCTAACATGGGCCCTGGTGCTGTGGGATGGTCTGTATGTCAAATGCTCTGATTGGTCAATAAATAAAACACTGATTGGCCAGTGGCCAGGCAGGAAGTATAGACGGGACTAACAGAGAGGAGAATTCTGGGAAGTGGAAGGCTGAGGAGAGAGACACTGCCAGCTGCCACCATGACAAGCAGCATGTGAAGATACTGGTAAGCCACGAGCCACGTGACAAGGTATAGGTTTATAGAAATGGATTAATTTAAGATATAAGAACAGTTAGCAAGAACCCTGCCAGGGCCATACAGTTTGTGAGCAATATAAGTCTCTGTGTGTACTTGGTTGGGTCTGAGTGGCTGCGGGACTGGCGGGTTAGAGAGATTTGTCCTGACTGTGGGCCAGGCAGGACCAGAAAAACTTTAGCTACTCCTGGAAACTGAGCAAAGGTCCTCTGGAATAGCAGCAAGAACTTTTAATTGCTGAGTCATTTCTTCAATACCCAGATTTTCCCTGTATGTTTTAATAGTTTTATCAAGAATCAAACAGTGTTAATCCTTGCTTTTGTTTTTCATGTTTGGTCCCAGGTATCTAAGAAACTTGGCTCTCCATGTGTTCTTAAAATTTCCTTTGCATTGCTCTTTCTAAATATTTCTCTTCTCTTACAGATTTAAGTTTGATGAGGCTTATAATGACTCGATAAAGTATGGCTACAGCCTCTGCCTTTAAATGTGATTGTTTCTGATATTCAGGGCCCTGACTGAAGCTAATCTCAATACTAATCTCCTACTTTAATATCTTGTGACTTCAGAGATAATAGAAATTTCCCCTAAATTTAAATCTCTATTTTAATCTTTCTCTGAATTCCATTTACACACTTCTAACTGTCTGATGGACATTTATACTTTAATATCTTTTCATCTGAAAAATTCCAAATTGCTCCTCCACTTTCCACAAAGATGGTTTCTAACTCTGACGCTGCTTATTCCTTAGAGTTTCTGCACCGCCCTCTCACATAACGACTGATTAGAACTTCACTATAACTTATGTTCTATATTTCGATTCTTTTATTCTTGTATATAATTACCAACAAATCTCACATAACGACTGATTAGAACTTCACTATAACTTATGTTCTATATTTCAATTCTTTTATTCTTGTATATAATTACCAACAAATCCATTCAGTTTCCTTCCATAGCTATTATTCTCAAAATTCTATTTGGTATTTGCTATTCATCTGTGAATGATTTGATTGACTGCTGTGATATTCTTTTCTTTGTTTCAGTCTCTCAGACATGTTCAACCTTTTGACACTGTCACATGACATTGTCATCTACAGAGTTCACACTCAAGAATGGTAGAATCAAGTTACAAAAGAAAAATCACCAAAAATTTTCTTATAATGTTTAGGTTCACATTCCTGGGGTTCTGCAACCACAGGACACAAAACTCTAGATTCTGACCAAATAACACAAGCTATAGAGAAGATAGAATAGAAAAATGTTACCAGATTTATACACAGGGAAGACTTAAGGACAATAACTTGCTCCAATTTTAAATTCGTTAAACATTCTTAAAAGCATTCAATTTATCACTGTATTTTGGGTGTCCAAACATGTATTTAATAACTCAGTTCCAAGTGTTTTAAGAATATCCCCTTTTGTTCAGTACATTAAAGAACTATCCACTAATAACAAATACTAACATGTTGCATGGGAGCTCGTGTAGACTGAGTTAAAACTCGAATCGAAGACTGATGGGTCCTCATGATGACCTAACCCTCAGCTCCTTGCATCCAAGCTCCTCAACCTATTGAGTGCTGCAGTCTGCCTCAGACCTTCTGCACTGTTTCCCTCAAGAGAGACGGTCCTCCTCACATGAGCAGTCTAGAGGTCCTGCTACCTGTCTTGGTCCATCAGAATTTCATCTATTTACATACAGTTTCTGGAAACAAGCATCCTTCAGCAGGCAGCTAACTGGAATGAGTACAAATGAGTAATCAGTGCCTCCCTGCCTCCCAATGCATGATTGACATGTAGGAGAATGAAATTTCCATGTGGAACTCTAGAAAGATTCTTCCTGCTCTCTGTAACTATGTTTACTTTGTCTGACTACAATGAAAAGCTTTTAATCAATGCAATGTGCCAAGAATTCTCAGGCATTTCTAGATATATTTCACCCAAAGACAGTTTTGTACTATAGTCACAAAAGTGTAAGTTTAAATTCAGCTAATTTAAATTTTTGTTCAAGATTTCACAACTAAGATAGAAATTTAAAGCCTTCAAAACTCCGAGCTCTTATTATTTAATCTAGATTTTATGAGTAGTGTTTGGTTATCCAACTAATGCCATTTAGCTTGAAAATAAATCAATAGATGTTATCTGAGTTAAATAACATGGAGAAACTATAAGACTGGAACAGAATATCAATAGTCTATGGGGAAAATATAAATCTAAACACAGGCATCTTTTAATTTCCAGAAGAACAAAAGAGAAATTTGGGTAAAACAGTATTTGAAAATATAATCATGTCTCTGACTCTTGCCTGCTGGTGGAACCCCTTTCCTCTAATGGGATAGCCTCGTTCAGCTTTGATATGAGGTCTTGTGCCTAGTCTTATTGCATCTTGTTATGCCATGTTCAGTTGATATCACTGGGAGGCCTGCTCTTTTCTGAGAGGAAATGGAGGAACAGTGGGGGATGGGGAGGGAGCTGGGAGGAGTGGAGTGAGAAGAGGCTGCAGTAAAGATGTACTGTGTGAAAGAAAAATAAATAAAAAGAAAAGGGAAAAATAAAGAAAATATAGTTGCCCAAAATTTTCAAACTTTAGTGAAGGACATAAAATCATAAATGCAAAAACCTCAGTGAGTAACAGAAAGGAAAAATTCAAAGAGAATCATATTTTTAAATACTGAAATCTGAATGCAAAAGGACAGGGGATTTTTTAAACAGTGAGAGAAAAGGAACACACTGGGAAAGATGAAGTTGTGTTGGAAAGAACCACTGAAAACCACAGAAGCTGGAGCATAACACAGGATCTTCCAAGTGTCCAAGAAAGGAATCTTCAACTTGGGATTTTGTGAGCAAAGATAATGTGTTCAAAGAAGTGGAGAAAGGAATACATAGTCTGAGGAAGATGAGAGAGAGAGAGAGAGAGAGAGAGAGAGAGAGAGAGAGAGAGAGAGAGAGAGAAAGACCCAAGTAGACAAACTCCACATACTAAAAAGCTACAGTTTTATGTCTTCCAAGTTTTCTAAGACTTGAAATAGTTTGTCTTTTCTAACACAGGTAACTAGAACTGTCGTTTTTCCTTGAGTACCCCTTTAGCTATAGCCTCCAAACGTTGGTATGTTGTTTTTCATTCTTTCAGTTTTAAATTATTCTAATTCCTTTTCTGATTCCATCTTTGTGGATTATTTGGACATATGCTATTTTGTCCAACTATTTCGGAAACTGTCAGAGACAGGGTTGTCTTTAATATCTACTTTAATTCCATTTGGTCCCAAGTCAGAGAAAACTGAGGGACATGGGGAGGAAAGAGGCCAACCCTCTTCCAGAAATTGGTTGGAAATCAAAACTATCAATACAACTTAGAAAGTCAAATTTGCTTGCAGAGATGGTGGTTGTTTCTAAGGACATCTTAAATAAGGATGTTATAAACAACAAACTAGGGCCTGGCCATATAGGTCAGTGTGTGCTGAGGTTAGTAGAGTGTTTACTTAGAACAATACATAGTGGTACACTCTTATGTAGTGATACACTCTTACAGTGTAGTACACTCTTACAGGGTAGTACACTCTTACATGGTGGTATACTCTTACAGGGTAGTACACTCTTACATGGTGGTACACTCTTACAGGGTGGTACACTCTTACAGGGTAGTACACTCTTACATGGTGGTA
>CABHPH010143742.1:54351-69779 GCA_902168325.1 Peromyscus nudipes | reverse complement strand
ACACTCTTACATGGTGGTACACTCTTACATGGTGGTACACTCTTACAGGGTGGTACACTCTTACAAGGTAGTACACTCTTACAGGGTGGTACACTCTTACAAGGTAGTACACTCTTACAGAGTGGTACACTCTCTCTTACATAGGGGTACACTCTTATAATCCTGGCGCAAGGGAGAGAGAAGGGAGAGGATCAGAAGTTAACTCAAGGACATATTGCACATGATCCAAATCTCTTTAGATTGAGGGAACTTAACACAGCATGTCAAATACTCCAAGTGACTGTAAAGAATGTGTACAGCCACTGCTTGGTGAGGAGTTTGGCCAATGTCAGTTAGGTCATACTGGTTAATTACTACATTTCTCAAGTCTTAGACCATCTTAGTGATTTTGTGTATATTAGTTCTATGAATTATTAAGAGGTGGGTGTTAAAATTTATAAATATAAATTATGAACACACATAATCCTTCATGAACATTTGGATTATGTCCTCTAGGTTACTGCCATTTATCATCGTTCCTGACAGTACTTTTCACTCTCATCTGTGGGATTGCAATATAGAAAGTCCAGTTTTCTCTTGATTGATACTAATATCTTTTCTATCCTTTCATTTTTCTTTGTATCAAATGCATCTTTGCCTTTCTTGTTTTGCTTCATTGTTTTGTAGGGAGAATCTCACTATGTAGACTGGGCTAGTGGTCATGTGGGTGCACAGGTGTGGGCACACAGGTATGGGCACATGTAGAGGCCAAGAGTTGGTGTTTGGTGTTTTCCTCTGGTGCTCTCCATCTTTTTTGAGACAGAGCCTCACTGAACTTGGGGCTTGCCCCTTCAGCTTAACTGGCTGGCCAATGAGCCCCTTGATTCATTGGTCTCCAACCTCCGCAGTGATGGGCTTGCAGGCGTGAACCACCACACCCTGATTTTTATGTAAAAGGTAAGATCTGAACTCAGGTCCTCACGCTTGGGCAGTACACACTTTACCCACTGAGCCACCACCCCGGCACCCAGTCTATTATTGTCTTTAGCTTTATTAGATATGGTTTATGGTTTCATACCTCATAACTCAGTACTGATTATTAATTCTAACATGTTTGTCACACAGTTGGGCTATTGACACATACACATTACATACTGATGTATTTATTTCAAATTGTGGAAACAAGACACTAAGAATAGGATGTGTGAGCTTCTGAGGTACATAGGCAGACAACTCTGTAGACGCCTGAAAGTACTCACTTTGCCCTTTCCAGTCCGGTTTCTCCCTACACTGACAAGTATAGAGCAGAACACATCTAACCTTTCAATACTGGCTCTTTTGAATAACTTCTCAATTTAACATCACATGGTTATCTCCGACTTGTGCCCTGTCCTTAGGACCTGGTAATAGAAGTCAAGAGCCCAAAGATTCAGAATCACTTGGGCAGTTCAATAATTTGAAAACAAGAGTTTAATTACAAGCTAACCCATAAACAGCTCATCAACCTTTTCTATTGAATAGATTCTAAAAAGTAATGAAGTTTAAAACCCCACTTCTTCCATGTTATTAAAACTGAGGAGCAGCAAACCTTGATGAGTTCCACACAACGCTTCAGTGACGTAGTCTGTGGCTGTGATTAGAACTCTGGGTCTTCAGAAGCAATTTGATTGATATGTATTGAGTCAAAAAAGGTGTTTAATCTATCAGAGTGTGACTTCTGTGAGCTGTTAAAGATGTTAAGTTAAAGGTACAATATTTTTTAAAATGCAATCATCCTTTGGTTGTAGGAACCCCCTGAAAATCCTAATTCCCTTATATTAAATGACATAATTTTACAGGTAACCCACACAGAAATGGCATATACATAAACCATCTCTAGTTTGCTTATAACGCTGACTATAGTAAGTCTATAGAAATAACTGTTATGTTACATTATTAGGCAATAATCATGAGTGAAAACATAGCATAGACACAATTTCAAAGTTATTTTTTATCTGTAGTCAGTTTCATCCAAACTGCAACCACAGGACCCACACACAGATGTAGAAGACTGACTGCCTGACTGACTGACTGACTGACTGACTGACTGACTGACTGACTAACTGTGTGTGTGTGTGTGTGTGTGCGCACGCGTGTGTGCGTGTGTTGCATGCATGTGTGCACGCACACGAGCTGCTGAGGTGATCATATCAGTGATTGCTTATGTCTTTGAAGACACTGGAGAGATGACTGTGCAGTTAAGAGCATGACACTTACTGCTCTTGCAAAAGACCAGACTTTGTTTCCCAGAAGCCACTTTGGGTGACTCACAACTGCCTGTAACTCTAGCTGCAGGAATCCTCTGGCCACCACATGCACATATCCACATACAGGCACACACATACTTGTAATTTTAAAATGATAATAAATAATTATTTTTTAAAAGAAAAATAACAAAGTACGCTGGTGTTTTGACTCTTTTTTATCATGGACCACACAAAATGTTAAGTATATGATAGTTAGATTTTTTTAAAACTATTTTTAAAAATAAGTCTTGAAAAGCATCTACTAATAATATGAGTCTGTGAAAGGCTTAAATTAGTGTGAAATGAAACAGAGATCATCCTGATTTAACTCATGAAAACCTGAAATCATTCCATTCGTGTTGACCACACTCACAGATTAGAAAGATGATTATATATTTAAGTAAAGAGGAAAGGAGTCCCAAGCACATCTGTCTTACACTTCTGTTGTTGTGTGTTGCACGCCAGCTAGTCTGATGACTGGCTTGGACACAGACATTATGATTTGTCAGGCACAGGTGAGAAGATGTTTTTATCACATTCTTTTGTTTCTGGCATCTATCTCAGGCTTTAAAAAATCCTATCGTATTTTAATCATGGTCAGTTGATTTCCATTGAAGCTTGTAATATCTGATGATTGGAGGCATTTAAGTTAAAAATGATGGAAAATTCTCATAAATTATTCATTAGAAAGATAATAATGGATTAAATACAATTAAGTTTTGGATTAACGTAATGAAGGCTCCAAAGTGTCTGATGACTTTAAGCCATCTGCAACCTCATCACTCTTCCTATATAACTCAATCTAAAAGCACTCTGAATGATTTTACTTTCTTCGTGAAGGCTCATTTATATGAGGCTGTGGTTAGACACAGGTTCTATAGAAAAACCTCCAATGAAGTAAACAATACCAACTTGTGTGTTATTTTAAGAAAGTGGTCCAGGACCAGCAAGGTGGCTCAGTGAGTAAAGGCACTTTCTGCTAAGACCACCCACCAGAGTTAGAACCCCAGGACATGTATGATAGGAGAGAACTGACTCCTTCAGGTTATCGTCTGACCTCCACATGTGTGCCATGGCATGCAGGGACACATACACACACACACACATAGATGTGATAAAATTATAAAGAAAATGTTTCAATCATAGTAAATGTTATAGGAAAGCTAAGGAACTATTTTCAGAATGTGTGGAAAATGAAGATCTTGCTCACATTCATAACCCTGATAAAAATACTTAAGGGTCAATGGCATATTCTGCCATGTTAGGTAATGTTATTTATTTTATAAACAACTTAAATTGTGGAGATTTGTCCTTGTTGTTGTGTCTTCTTTTTGCCAACATGTCTCTTTATCCTCCCACTTTAGATAATTAACTGTTTTTCTAGACACTTTCACTTCTTGTGTTCAAGAACAACAGTATTAGTAACATGGGAAGCCATTTGAAATACTCCCTGCAATCCAGAGCAGATTTGTATATTAGTATATTCAATTATTCATGTAAGTAAAATGAGATCAGTTAGACATCAACATTGTGAACAAAGACTAATACACACTCACATCTTTTAAATTCAACTGCATCGCCTATACTTCATTCTTGAGTTAAGGAAGAAATCATCCCACTAGTAAATTCTAAGGTCATCTGAAACCCTTCGTTCTATTCTTTTAGACTAATGGGAAACTTTTAAAAAATTACTTATGAAGGGTGTAAAGGGGTGTGCACATGTGTGTGATGGTGTGTATGCCCATGCATGCATGTGTGGAGGTCAAAGGTCAACATCAAATGTCTTCTCCAATCTTAGTTTTTGAGACAGAATCTCTCCTTGAACTTGGAGCTCATTAATTAGCTATCTGGCTAGCCAATCCCACCACCCTCCAGAGTCCATCTCCTAGCACTGAGGTCACAGGCATGTGTCACAATGCCAAGTTTATTATGTAGGGTCTAGGCATCTATACTCAGGTCCATATACTTGCCAATAAGCACTTTACCCATATTGCCAGCCTCCTAAGATTATTTTTTAAATGATTCATCAGGTATCACTAAAATCCTTTCAACACCTGCTTATATTAAATTTATGGAATATATAATATTTTCCAAATACTATAAGTGAAGCATTGCTTTTTATTATTTTTTTACTTTATTGTTGCAAGGCAGTCTCATGTAGCTTAAGCTAATCTCAATCTCAGGATCCTCCTGCCTCTAACTCCCCAGTGCAGGAGTTACAGATATGTGACATCACACCTAATTCATAGAAGCAGTGATTTTTAAAACATTGAAGCTTTGCTAACAGGACCACATATGCATATTTAACAAAACAGTAGCAGACGTGTTTGAGATATAGATCTCATCTACGGAGAATAGTTAGTGTTTATGTGAGTTCTCCCTCTGCCTTCAAATAGGGGTCTCTGTGAGGTATCTGTACAATTAAATGTGAGTACTACAATCAGTATCATGAGAATAAAGGAGCATGTTTATTTCTTTCTGATTCATCCTTCTACTCCACAAAAAGAGACACAAAGTGGAATTTGTAGAAGACTAAAAGAGGGTACAAGAATATCCCACAGCATACCTTTCATTCAGTTCCCCATCTAGATAACCATACATTTGCTTTTAAAGCTACAATAAACACTGTGGCCAAAATCAACCTGGGATTTATCTCACTTTGAAATTTATAGCCCATCACAGTGGGAAGCCAGGACAGAAACTCAAGGAAGGAACTCAAAGCAGAAATTTAAACAGAGCACTTTTCAAGGCTAGCCTGGTCTACAAAGTGAGTTCCAAGACAGCCAGGGCTACATAGTGAAACCCTGTTTTGAAACAGAGAGAGAGAGAGACAGAGAGAGAGAGACAGACAGACAGACAGACAGAGACAGAGAGAGAGACAGAGAGAGACAGACAGAGAGAGACAGAGACAGACAGAGAGACAGAGAGACAGAGAGAGAGGAACAGAGAACATGAAGCAACATAGCTTATTAACTCTCCATGGTATGCTCAGTTTGCTTTTTTATGTGACCCAGGACCACCTGCCTAGGGGTAGGGCTGCCCACAGTTGCCTGGGCCCACCCACATCAACCATTAGTGGTGAAAATGTTCCCAAAGACTTATTATAGGCTTGATAAGCAAACCTAGCAAACTACCATGGACATATCTCTGAAAAGACAATGACCCTCAAGACCTTCAAGCAGATCCTCAGGAGGGATCTGAGAAGAAGGTATTTTTAGCATGGAAATGATAGCTCCATTCACATTGTTCCCCTGAAGATCCTACAGTGCTTCAAGACACAGGCTTCAGCTAATGCTGAAGTAACTCTATGAGTTACTTTCCTGAAAAAGAATGTGACTAAGTTACTAGCCTTGAAGTCACTTGTAGCCATGGTGTACAAGTTTACACTGTACACCCTAGATGTAGAGTAGGCAATACCATCTAGTTGTGTGTAAGTTCCCACTGTGAAGAACGCACAATGCTAGGATCACCTGGAAGGTTCATGTCTCAGAATGCATCCTCACACATGTCTGTCTTTGATGTGTTAGGGAGAATGTTGAAGTAAAAAAGACATGTCTATTTAGAAATAAAGGTAAAGAGAAGCCAAATTTTAAGTAAAAAATGTAAGCTTTGCATTTGAGACTAGACGAATATACAGATGGAGTTAGGTTAAATGTCTCCATCAGTTTTCCATTGCTATGGCAAAATGCCTGGTATGGCGCGGGTTTATTTGGGCCCAGGGACTGAGGAGAGTTCAATTTGTGGTCAGCTGGCTTCTCTGTGTCTGGGCTATGAGGAGGCAGAGCTTCCTGGTCAGGAAAGCATGGAGGGTCAAAATCTCAACAGGTAGCAGAGGGAGAACAAGTGTAACACTCACAGGCGTACCCCCAAGTGACCCACTTTTTCCAGCTGGGCTCTGAGACATGGAAGTTTCCAGAACCTTCCAAAATAGCACTGTCATGTGGTGATCAAGCTTTTCATACATGAGCCGTGAGGGGGACATGATAGAATTTGTGAAGTAGTAATAGAAAAAAATGCAAAGGAAAGGGGAGATGGGTAGAATGAGAGGGGTCTTCCAGTGGAGAACTTCTGAGCCCATAAGATGACTTCCATCCCATAAGATGAGTTCCAGTGGAGAACTTCTGAGCCCATAAGGGAAAGATTTTGTTGTTTCTTGTTTGTCTTATGAACGATTTCAAATGCAAGCCTGACTATGTAGAATTTAGAGCTAGGATGAACATCTAAGACTAAGTTGATAAGGCTTCACATTACCTTTTGAGCACTTTCTAAAAATAAAAGCCAAAATTCTCAAAGAAAGGAGTCATGCTACTTCACCACAGTCCACTGTGAGTAGAGACAGTCTCCCCATTGCTCAGGTGGAGTTTGACCTTTCTCCAGGTCTCTGTTCAGTCTTTGCCAAAGTCAAAAGACAATCAGTCAAAAACAACAAAAATAAGATCCTAAGGTGAGAGGTAGACAAGTCAGAGTTGTATAATCATTTTAAAGAAAAAGTTAATTTGCATAAACATGAGGGCAAAGAGCAAACTGAGAATTGCTGGATGAAGAGACAGCTGGTGATGCCTGTAATAAATTATTTGAGATCCTGAAGGAAGAGGATGCATGTCAGAAAGAAAAGAAAAAAAAAATAGAAGAATGGATGCTGAGAAGACAGCTACACAGGAGGGAAGTTTCTCTACAAGACCAAGAAATCAATGTCTGCACTTAAAGCTGTTAAAGGACAAGGGAAGCCTGCTGCTCACATTTACCACACTCCTGGCTCACACTGAAACCTGTGCTGTTCTATCATTCTGAAAACTCCAGAATTTTCAAGGATCTTCTCAAGGACATTGACTTGGAAATAGAAACCAGAAGCTGGAATAAAAACAAGAAGCACTTGATGGAGGCTACTCCACAAAGGTCTTTTACAGTTTGGTCACTGGAGTTTATTCTTCAGGCGAAGGGGAAGAAACCCTGAACATCTTGAGAAGGAAAGTGATGTCATCAAATCAGTTTGGGAGTGTCAGTAAATAAGCCAGTAGGTGATATACAAACCGAAGAAGGAAACAGGTAAAAGGAGATTTAAAAGGGCTGGGCAGATGGCTCTGTCAATGAAGTCCTCACTTTACATGTAAGCATGAGGAAAGGACCTGAGTTTGATTCCCAGTCCCAGGCATGGTGACACACACACACACACACACACACACACACACACACACACACACACACACCTGTGTTCCCAGCTTCCTGGTCAGCTAGCCTAACCATGATGAGTCACAGGATCAGTGCAGATTCTGTCCCCCAAAATCAAGTATTTAGAGAGCAATAGAGGAGGAAACCAAATGTCCTCCCCTGGCCTCCACCCCCTCTCTACCACACACACATGTGTACACATGCATCAAAAAAGGAAAATACCTCATTGATGTTTAATCTCTTTGATATATTGGAGCTTAAATACTATGACATAAGGTTAATAGCATAGTACAGGGCAGCTTTAACTTCCAGCTCAGTGGAGTCACCATTGTGTCTTCCAGTAGAAGCATTTCTCCCTTGGAAAACAATCACTAGGCCAACAACGTAACGTGTGGGAACAATAAATAAAAGCATTACAAGTGGGTCGTTGGTATCATGGTGAGAAGTCTCACTCCTTTTTCACCCCTTGAGCATGAGAACTATGAACCTGGGATGGGAGACACACAGTTCTATACATTGGATACTACATAGTAGGTATACTCCCTGCTGGAGATACTTTCCCAGTTCTGCAAGGCATTCTCTCCTAGCTGGAGCAGTATCTGAGTCTTCAGAAGGCCATTCAGCCACTCTATAAATGACAAGTATCTCAGGCTGTTTAGAAACATGAGAAAAAGGAGTGGATTCCATTCTTTCACTTCTTTTGTTGTTGAAGTGAGTCCCTTGATCAGGAGTAATGTTGCATGGAAACCATGGTGCTGTATATGAATCCTTATCATTCTGTCTATACCAATATGAAGGGAACATTGCCCTCCCATTAGTGGAAGTGGTCCAATTCAATATCTCTGCTACCAGGTAGCTGCTTGCCTCATGGAATGGTGCCTTCTTCAGGGTTCAATATCCTTCTCTCTTCTTGGCACATTGGTCACACTGCCATGAGCATAACCTGGTATTAATATGAGGCTTTTCCTAGGAAGACACAAAACACATGTCTACTCATCCCAGACACTCCAAAGTAAAGGCTGCACCTAAGTCCAACTTGGTACACTGGTGAGTTTTTACTGGGGTTACCTGCAGAAGCGTGGATGGCTCAGATGCAACGGCATCACTAAAAATCTTCCCCACAACATGGGTAAAGACTCATGAAAGTCATGTCGCTGGAGCTCTCTGTGTCACTTGTAGGTGGCTCTGCAGGTCCAAGAACCTCTTGTCAACTACCTTGGTCAAAGTCTCCTTCCCCCACAGTTGTTTACTGCTTTTATCACAGTAGGGAGGAGCCTCATGAATCTTGAAGCTTTCCCACACGTATGAAGTTTACTTCCTGGGCCTCAGGAACCTGGCGGCCTCCTTCCTTGATGGAATGTTACAGTTCTGAGCAAATTACTATGCAACACTTGGTCAGCTTGGTGAATGGAATCTTTGTTGCTGAGCCCTTAAAAATGTTCATCACATCCACCATGCTCACCTTCGTCACGGGCCCACTGAGAAATGGAAGAGGTGGTTGATATAAATGGATTGGGTCATCATTATGCACTTGATTATTAATATCCTACTCTGATGACATCGTTCTCAGATGATAATTTCCACAGACCACAAATACATCCATGGCTTTTTCCCCATCAAAGTACCCTCTTCACGTACCTCTTGCCCAAATTTCCCTTTCACCAAGTTTGCAATCATGTTCTTTCCAAGTTCCTGACCATGCAGTCAAGCCGCTGGCTTCAGCCCATGAGCTGGTACATAAACACATCTGGCCATTTCTCCTTCCAAACAAAGTAAACAAGCAGGTGTTCCTGCTGGAAGTTCTGCCCACTTGGAGGATTTGCTTTCACAGCTGTTTGTTCTTCAGAATCATCCCAGAACTGGCCTTCAAGGCTGGAGCTGCCATCATCCAAATGGTGCCTACCATTATAGAGAGCTTTATCTGTAGACCAGGTCTTGGTCTTCTCTTCCTTTGCTAATTGGTCATATGAAATTTGGGGGTAGAGATGGGACTCAGTGGCAGAGCACATACTGCACATACAGGTCTTAGGGGCAATCCCCAACAGTAATAAAAACTCAACAGGAACTCTCCTGCTACCTGCTGCAGGAGATGAAGTCTGGGTGTAGACCAAGGTCAGGGTAGCAGAGTTCAGTACTTTGAACATTTGAACCAATTCATATAACTACTCGGGCCACCAAGAATGTGTAAGCAACATTGTATTTTAGAGCATTAAATAATATTTGTTGAATATTATATTTCAGTAAATAATCATTATAAATAATAATAATAATAAACCCTCAACCCCTCATATTTAATTTTTAAACCATCTTTCAATTTAAATCATAAGAATACTTCTCACTGAGTTCTTTACTAAAAGTCCATTTCACCATAATCACAATGATAGGATCCATTTACTTCAAGTCATTTTGTTTTTGAAGATGGTGGACTCACTCTACAAATGATAAATAAATAAATAATATATAAAAAATAAAAATAATAATTAATAAACTTGAAGGAAAGGCAGATGTTGCCAAACAATCTGTAGCTGCTGATCACACTTTTCTGAAAAGGACTGATAGCCTAGTGAATAGTTTCCATGCACTGATCGCCGTTCTAGATGGTATGGGAACTTAAAAAGTCAACACTGGAGACTGCAGGGGAGGAGGTGGTAGGAGGGGACAGAGGGTCACAGTTAAGCATTGCTGTCCAGGCAGCCCCTTCGGCAGGTGCTGCTTCACTGAAGACACTGTAATCTAATAAACTTGACAGTCACCTAAGTCATAAATTAATTGGAGCCATTTCAAATCTTGTGGGTGTATTCCCTTATAGGTCTGATTGCTATGTTGATCAAACTTCATGAGAATGGGATGTCATCATAGATGCATCCAGATCATTAAAGGCTCCATCTCACTGTATGGGCTAATATGTATTAAATTTGATTTTTGAAAGATTCCTAGGTACTGTACATCCTCCCAAGATATTTAATTCCTATCTTCATTTGTGACTAACATTCATGTCTCTGTCAAAAAATGCAAATTTAGATTTCACTCTAAAAAAATAAACTGTAATTGATGGACTTTTGAACTCTGTTCTCTCAATTAACAATTTCAGATAGAAAATACCTTTGACACTGTGGTTGGAATTATTTTTGAACAGTCAAGTATTTTAGTTTTTTCTTTCTTTCTTTCTTTCTTTCTTTCTTTCTTTCTTTCTTCCTTTCTTTCTTTCTTTCATTCTTCCCTTCTTTCTTTCTCCTTTTCTTTCTTGTTATTCTTCCTGATGAACCAGAGTAGGGCTTATAACTCCAGATTCCTCCTCTTGTCTGGCCACTTAGTATCCAGGTATTTGTTTTCTTTGGTAGAGACACCATTAATATTTATAACCACTTTCCTTTGCAGCATCTCCCAGATGGCTCTGCGCCCAGTGCACATGTTGAAATTTATCTTTTACCACATCCCAGTGAAGTTCGCAGGAGGAAAACAAAGTCCGTTCCAAGATGCACTGACCCCACTTATAATGAAATTGTAAGTATGGGTTATCACCTAACCAAGTAGTTTGTATTTTTCTTACCAGGTTTTTGTTTGGGGTTTTTTTTTTCAGCTTCACAACCAAATATGGAGAATTTTCGGTAATTGGAAGCATTGTTCCATACAGGAATGATGTTGCCCAAAATAGTCCCAGCATTCTGAACAGTGCTCTAGATGCTATGGGAACCGGAAAGTACAGACTCAGCCATCAAAGTTCTGACAGGCCAACCTCCAGCAGGCATGGAAGGCTTGTTTTGCATACTAACACTTTCCCTGACTCCATTGTATTTTCTCTACCAAGTTCGTCTTATTCTTTTAAGTCTTATTCTGGCGCACTTGATTTTCCTTACCTAATCATTTTATCACAAGCCATTGTGTGAAGAACAATGAGTCTCATAAAATCTCTTTGGACAAAATGAAAAGAAAGTAAACTTGCAAAACACAAATCAAAGCTGCAGCAGGCTGCAAACAGCAGATCCACCCTCTGGGTTTCTTTCTAAAGACACTCCCTGCATTTGTGCTCTTGGACCTCATCTTTCCTGACCCAATTGTTTGCCTCTTTGTTCTTGCTGTGTTGTCGACCACACAGTCTCCTCATAAATCTCTGAAAACAAAAGCATCTTCCCTTGATGTTTCAGCTGTTTGTTTGTTGGGATGGGTCTTACTGTGCAGCCAGGGCTACACACTAGCAGGTATCCTCCTGCCTCAGCCTCTCCATGTGCTAGGATGACAAAGAGTGTTGACTCCTATCTCAGCCTTTCTGAAAAACGTTCCTTCCGTTGCTACCAGCTGCAAACTCTCCTGCCATTACCTCATACACACTGTTCCAGTCCTCGGCTTCCTCTTCACCCTTCAATACTCTGTTGTGTAGCTTCTCACCTTTACTGGTAGGGCTCCACTCAAGCCTATCAGCAGACTCCTAATGGCTAAATCCAATGGGCGCTCAGGCTCTTCCCCCACTGCAGGCACAAATTAACAGGGAGTCACTCTTGTGCTTCCAAGTTCTACCTTTTCCTAAATCTTTTCTGTTTTTCTCTGACCATTGTCTTGTTTTCATTTGTTGCCATTCTTCCTCTTAAAATGTTTGCTGAAGTTCCACAGTCCACCCTGGTCTGCCTCCCCTTCAAAAACAGCCCTTGCTAACCAAAGGTTCTGCATCTGGAAATCAACCAAGCTCTGATGGAAAAAAAAAAGTCTTAAAACTGTGGGTAGCATCTCCAAGTTCCTTTTCTCTCAATATGCCCTGAGAATCACAGTAACGTGCATGTGTTTCTTGAGGAGTTATGAATGAGCTGCAGATGATGACAGTACCTAAACACTGACTATTTTATTCCCTTGACACCTGTAACATGAATTGCTATATGGTCTTAATAACAGACACCCTTTGGTTTGAACATCCTTGGGAGTTCTGGAGTCAGTCTCCACTGGATACTGAAGGATGGTGACAGAGATGCATAAAGTCTGGATACAGTCATGAGTTTTCTATCACCATCTCAGTATAAGCTGTGTATGTATTGATTCCTCCACACCCCAGCTTCTCATATGACCCAGGCTGGCCTGGAACTCATTTTGTGGCCAAGGATGACCACGTACCTCTCATCCTCCTGCCTCCACCTCAAGTGCTAGGATTACAGGTGTGCAAAACATACCTGATATCTCTCATAGTTTGACCTGTCCCCTCGTTCTCATTGCTGGAGCATGACATGTGAAGTTCTCCTGGGCTCTTGGAAGGCAGGCTTGCTTCTTTGCCATCTCAAAAGATGGCTTCTTTTTGGGAGGGTAGGGAGTTAGTTTTTAATTCTTTGACAGCCTCAAATATATATATAATAACTCAGTGTGTCTAATTAGTGGGGCTATCCACAGAGTGATCACACCCCCAAAGGGAAATGACTCCCCTATCCCAGCAGCCCCTCAGATGGGGGTGGGGCCACCTGAGCCCCTTCCTCATCAGTGTTAGAATGTTGACTGGCTTAATTATGTGAAAATTCAAAGAACACCTTCTAATGGCACCTTCTTCTTCCTCACGCACATGTTCAGCTAAGCACAAAGCTGCCTCTTCTGCTAGAGCACTGTCAGACTCTTGAATCTGATCTTCTTTTCTTGGTGCAATTCTCTCTGAGGTCCCTGCTTCTCTAGCCATTACAAAGCTGTTCTCCTACTCCTCTGGAGTGTTGATTCTTTGTTTGTTTTGAGACAGGATCTCACTGTGTAACCTCAGCTTGTCTAGAACTGGCTACATAGACCAGGCTGGCTTTGAACTCACAGAGATATACTTGCCTCTGCCTCCCAAGTGCTGGGGTTAAACGCATGTACCACCAGGACCGGCTCTGTTAAATAGTTTTATTTAGTCTTTTACATTTCTACCTAGAGTGTTATCTAGACACAGTTATTACTCATCCATTTCAATTATTTGAAGGTTCCTTACTGCCAACGGATGACCAAAATTTTAAATGTGGCATTCGCATCCCTTAAATTTTAACTCAGTAATTTTCTTTGGTTCTCCTGTGGAAGAATAGCATCAAGTGTTTCTTTCTTTCTTAAATTTGTGTGCAGTTAGCAGAAATAATTCAGATCTCAATACCCCTCGAGGTCTTTCCCCCAGTGTAATAGCTAGCATAACTGTAGTTTGTATGGACACCAGGAAATTGACATTAGTATGATCCAAATAGCTCACTCTAACTTTAGCATTCCCCAAAACCCCTTCTGTGGATGTAGATGTCTAGCTCTGAGCATTGGTTGAGTCACATACTTGATCCCACAGTTGAGGCACACAGCAGAGCCATCCAAGGTTTACAAAGACCACCCTGCTATAGCCACAACTGTCTGCCTCTGACTGCTGCTAGATTTCTATCCCTATGAATTTATCATTTTAAATGTTACATGAATGGAATTGTACACTTTATAACACTTGAAGTTGGCTTTTGTGTCATGGCCGTGACAAAATATGTGGAAAAAGCAGCTTAGGAGAGGCTTGTTTGTTGGAGCTCATGATGGGAGGATACAGTCCATCATTGTGGGAGGACATGACAGCAGGCACTCCAGGCCGACGGTCATGGTGTTGCCCACATTCAGGGTGCATCTTCTTGAAATTCCTTCACTGGCGTGTTCAGAGCCTTGTTTCCATGGTGATTCTGAATTCCATCAAGCTGGCAACCAAGATTCATTGTCAAGCCTTTTTTAGTCACTGTACCTCCATACTAATGCACTTAAATAGTTGCATATGGTGCTAATGACCCACTCCAGCCAGTCATCCCACTCTGCCCTGCTCTGCTGCTGTGACCTGTGAATCCTGGCACCTCCAGCTCTTACACTGCTTTGTACCCTTTAGACCTAGAATGTAAATTTCCTGAGAATAACGGAAATGTCTCCTTTTCCCTCATATCTTTAACACTTGGTGACTTCGAAAAGATATGTCTTTAAATAGTTCAGGTAGGTTTATAAGTGATACTATGTGTGTGTATGTGTGTGTATGTGTGTGTGTGTGTGTGTGTGTGTGTAAAATGTATATAAAGCATTAGTGTGTATACATGCATGCCTACAAGGGATTCTCTAAATTAGTAGCGATATTTTGATGTCTTATTATTCACAATAATGTCCACTCCACTCATAGCTAAAGATACACATCCAGCAATATGGAGTCTATTTCCTTGAATATAAGACACTTGACTTCACTGTCAAGTAACTTTTCAGAGACCCTGTATCAAAGGATAAGAAGAGGACTAGAGAGATTACTTGATAGTTAAGAGCACCAGATGTTCATGCAGAGGACCCATGTGTAGCTGGAGAGTTTCTCTCCAGCTCCCACCAAGCCCTGGCAGTCCCGTAGCCCACTTATAAAATAAAAACACAGATGCTTACATTATTTAAACTGTTTGGCCTAATGGCTCAGGCTTCTTGTTATCTAGTCCCTATATCTTAAATTACCCATTTCTATAAATCTATACCTTGCCACGTGGCTCATGGCTTACCGGTACTTTACATCCTGCTCCTCATCATGGTGGCTGGCAGCGTCTCTCTGCCTCAGCCTTCCACTTCCCAGAATTCTCCTCTCTCCTTGTCCCACCTATACTTCCTGCCTGGCTACTGGCCAATCAGCACTTTATTTATCAATCAATCATCCACAGCACCCATGTTTGTGTCCCAGCACCAACATGATGGATCACAACTGTCTATAACTCCAGCTCCAAGTGATATGACATCCTCTTTTGTCCTCCATGGGCACTGAACACATGTGATGCACATATACATTCAGGCAAACACTCATACACATAAAGTATTTTTAACCTAAAAATAAATGGATTAGGTGGATGGTGCCCTAGGGAACAATATCTGAGGTGGTCTTCTGGCTGCCACATAAACAACACACAAACACACACATACACACACACACACACACACACACACACAAATCTATAACTATTGCAATAGAAAGAAAAGAAGAAGGAAGGAAGGAAGGAAGGAAGGAAGGAAGGAAGGAAGGAAGGAAGG
>CABHPH010143742.1:0-54341 GCA_902168325.1 Peromyscus nudipes | reverse complement strand
AGGAAGGAAGGAAGGAAGGAAGGAAGGAAGGAAGGAAGGAAGGAAGGGACTCAGTCTCCACCCTGCAATTTAGTGTTTGCAATCTAAGGAAACACTTAATAAAAAGTCACTAGACAGTCAGTATTATTTTAATAAGGTGGAAGTTAATTCATCAAAAGCTCAATGGATTATAAAATCAGCAGTAAGTACACATGCATGAAGCTTAGTTTATAATTCTTGCTGTGGACATAAATTTTCTCATGGCTTTGAAATAATCCTAGGTCTTCCTAAATCTATGGCCTGGTGATTCAAAATCACTACAACTCCTTTAGCTGAAGCCTGCCTAAAGCACAAACAAGCAGTATTTGTATTTTGTACAGATTTTAAAGGACAAACAAATAACGTGCATGGAATCCAAACCAGCAGAAATCTGAAGGAATGTGAGCATCAGAGAGTAGATAAAGACTGATCCAGGGACAGTGAGAGGCCAGTTGAATTTAGAGAGCCACAAGACAGAAATAGGTCACAAGATTCTAAGTTTTCTCATGTCATGTTCTTCATCTGTATCAATACAGCAATGCTTATTATAAAAGATACACAAAACATGCATTTAACTTGACATCTGACTTTATCTTCTCTTGCCCTCAACTGCAATATACAATCCAATTTCTATGATAAGGCTCTGCTTTATTTCTGTGCATCTTCAAGGGCACCTAATAGATGTCCTTAGTAAGAGACCCGGCGCTTATTAAAGAGCTCAGAGGCCGATCACATGGCACCCATGGGTTTTAAATAGCTCTGCTCTTCCACCTCATCTAAAGCATGCTCATTGCATTAGCCACTCACTACAGCTGGGATTCCTCAAACTGCCAAGGCCTTGCAGCATACTGTGAGGTGAGAGAAAAAGACATTGTTCCCATCTTTGATCTTTGTGTACATCTCTCAGACACATAGAAAGGAGATAAGATGTTGCATATCAATGTCTTACCACAATTTCACTAAAGTAATTCTTCCCTTTTTTTATTCATAGGTCCTTCAGAGGGAGGGCTAGTTTCAGGACTTGGTCCAGTGGCTGAGGCTCCACCCTTCAATGACCAAAGCTGTGCTCCAGGGCCCAGCTTGTCTATTTGACACTTCCCAGTGTGCATCTCAGCAGGCTTTGCCAGCAGTCTCTCTGAATTCCTCTGTCTTACAGAAATCCCATGGTGCATGTAGGTCAGAGCAGGCTGCTTAGGGCACCATCCTGACAGCTTTGAGAAAGAGATCTGTGTGTGATTCTAGACTTCACACCATTGTTCTATATGCTCAGCTACCTCTAACATCTGGTTTAAAACTATCATTGTTAAGGGATTCATATAATCAATAATGAAAGTAGAATCTCTACCCTGTAACAGAATTGCATGATTATATTCGATGTGTTCCTACACTGTCCTTTTAGGGGGTATTATACAGAAATTCTAAAGGAAACACTAGAAAGGACGGGACAGGCATGTTACATGCTTTACCTGCCTAAAGCTCTCTTGCTAACGAGTGATGAAGGTACACAGACAATGCTTTTAGGTCTAGTCAGCAAGCTGGAGCCATTGTTACCTGTTCGACATCATCATTCTCTGTCTCTACTCTGTCTTCTCTCTCTCTCTCTCTCTCTCTCTCTCTCTCTCTCTCTGTGTGTGTGTGTGTGTGTGTGTGTGTGTGTGTATACATGTGTGCTTATGTGCATGCACATCTCTATGTATGTATATGGAGACCAGAGTCAACATTAGGTGTGTCCTTCCTCAGATGCTGTATTTTCACTAGCTATGTTTGTTTGTTTGTTTTTTAGACAAGGTTTCCCAGAATGTAGGCTAGGCTAGCTTCAGATTTACAGAGATTCTGTCCTCCTCTGCCTCTGGTTCACTTCCAAATCCTGGGATTGAAAGATATGCACCACTACACCCTGCTACACCTACTTTTTCTTCCCATGGGTTCTGAGGCCTAAACTCTGGTCTTTGTTCTTTGCTGATGAGCTATCTCCCCAGCCTCAACTCTACTGATGTTCACAAAATGATAAAAACAAGTTTCAGAGGATTGATCCACTATAAGACAGTACTCCCCTAACTTTGTCACCTACAACACCGCGATCATTTTCACAAGAGGACAAAGGTCACCAAATGACAATGTTTCAAGATACATCTTTTCATTAAATGTCAGGTGCCTGTATATGTAAAAGATATTGAAGCCCAGAGGGCACAAAGTTTATTCAGTCTCAGATGTGACTGATCCCAAAACCCAAATCCACTCCACCACAGGATACTGTCTCTCTCACACTTCTCTGTTCTCAGGTGTGCTGAGCTGCCTTTCATCCCTGCCTCCCTGATATTCTTCCCACTAGCACGGGCACACTGATCTCCTTTTTATTACTCTCCCACCACACTCATGAAAACGCTCTTTAGCAATATTTATTAGGCCCTTGTGTCAAATAATGTCCAGTGAATGCTGTGTATGAGTTAATAGATACTCATTACACTCAAAGCTTTCTATTTGAGGTGCTAATTCCAAGCCCACAAATTCTGTATTTGTCAGAGGTACTGAAGACTTGCCTCATGCTTATAGGTAAAAATTATGTATATACTATAAAACTTAATTAAAAGAAATATTTATTCTTTATTCCATTTATATCAAGGCATACTAAGTCGTTTGATGAAAACACCACAAAGAATATATTAATCTGTGTTCTTCTCTAGCATGACCCATCAACTATTCATTGTATGGTAAAAGAGTATTAAAAAACAAAACAAAGCACAGCACTATGGGTGCACAGAACAATTGGGAGCTGCTATATTCCATCAATGCTATAACTTTGGCCACTTTAAGAAAATGATTTGCATGACTGAGGAAATGTTAAATCTACCAAGTAACATAAGATTTGTAAGTCCCAATGTTTATATTTGGTGCAAGAAAATAATAAATTTCACTTCCCAAGTGAAGTCACTTCCCAAGACTTCCTACTTTTCTGGGTGCATTTGGGAATCACTTGTGTCTGGAAGAATATTCCTCAGTCAAGTGATGAAAAAAAAATCCCTCTGCTAGTGTATTTGATGGATATTTTAAGTTGATTTATGAGTGTTGAATATTTGGCATAAAGCTTGCATTATTCTTTCATTAATTCTTTTCCACAGTGCTGCAGGTTAGTGTTATTATTAACACATGCAAAAGTTCACAGCTGATGACAGATTGGTGTGAATATGTTATTGCTGTATTTTGTTGAAAAATTCTCCTTTTAGAATTGACTTGTCCAATTCACAGAGTCCTTGAGCCAGACGTTTCCCACTGCTTGGGATTGTGCCACCTCCCCCTCCCCACTGTCATTCCAAAGGGCCCTTCATCTGTTTTCTCTGTAGGATGGAGAGAAATTCATTGTTGACACGTTATAGGAAGGAAAGTGGAGATCGAGTGAGAAAGTTGAAGGTGGCCACTGTGGAAGGAATGGGGGGAGGGGGTGCTTTCCCTGATGTTCAGGTTGGATTTCTGGGCACTGAGCATCCAGCTACAGTGAAAGAACATGAGTTACAGGGAGTGAATTTGGGGGTGTTTGAAGCATTCTCTAAAATCTTTCATTATCCCTTTACCCCAGGCCTGGCTTGGGATACTTCGAACAGAAATACTAGAAAATTGAAGATAATTTTCCATGTGAAACTGAAGTAAGATTCTGCAGGATGAAGTAACTGGATGGGGAGACTAGATAACATTGCATTCCATGTCCCGTGATTGAGCTAGTTTTTACTTGCTAAGCAAATTTTTGTCTAAGGCAGAGAACAGGCTGATCTTGAACTAAATGTCATTGATAACTTCTATTTATTCAATATCAGGAAAGAAATCACGGGCAAACACATGCTCAGCAATGGATTACCTTTGGGGCCTCAACCAATGATGACATCAGGGATGATAAAGGGATGCCAACACCTTGCAATTGCTCAGAAACCCTATCCCCAAGCACAGAGGAGGCCACCCAGCTGTCTGGGGACTTTCCTCTCAAGCTGCCTCCTATTTTGTATATACAGAGAACCCTTCCTTCTGCCTTGGAATGTGGCTGTAAATAGCAAACCTGTAGCACTGTGTGAAACTCCTTTTCAATGTGTTCTAACACATGTCCCTGACAACCATGTTGGCTTTTCACTCAAGGCCTCCATTCCTTTCATGTCTCATAACTAACATCTTCATCCATACCCCACTTCCAATGTCTCTTGACCTCAACAAGTCTGTAATTGTCATGACTGTAATGTCCTGAATATTAGAAAGCAAAGTTGAACAGACCCCATTGGGAAAAAAATTAAATCACATGAACAACCCTTTATTTATACATATAATACAAGTCATATCTTTAAAAAGAAAAACAAGTAATTGCATATATAAAACCAGAAGAACATCAAAATGTTAACTGTGGTTATCTCTCTATGGTGGAAAGGCAGATTTTTTTCCTTTCTTTTTTGTTTTTGTTTGTATCATAAGTATTGATTAAATAAACATGTTTTTCATAATCAAAAGCCATGCAGTTTTAAGTAAAAGAAGTAATCAGAAAATGATTCCATCACATGTGCAAGGAAATATTACCTTTTCCGTTCAAGCAGCACAAGGAAAACATATGAACTGGCCTGTCTTTCCCCACAGACCTGCAGCACTGTGTGGTACCCAAGCTCCTGTGGCAGTCAATAGATTCAAGGGTGGTTAAAGGCAGAGAGTATTTGACTGTATTCCTAGAGAATAATTGACAGAATCACTGAATTTGGAGGGGGAAATTTTAATGGAATCAGGAACTGTTAAGATTCTTGGAGAAGTAGTCCATCATAGTATTAGACCTAGGCTCTTCAGGGTTAACATTGGAAACAAAATATTTTGACATAAACCTATTATCTCCAGGGTATCAGATGTTAGCATCATTTTTAAAATTCAAATCAGCATGGTGATATATTGTGCACCCCAATAAAACTTGTCTGGGGATCAGAGGACAGAGCCAGCCACTAGATTAGGCATAGAGGCCCGACAGTGATGGCACACACCCGTAATCCTATCAAGCGAGAGGCAGAGATCCATCTGGATCTCTGTGAGTTCAAGGCCACACTGGGAACAGATTCAGACAGTGGTGACACACTTTAATCCCAGCACTTGAGATCTCATGTCTTTGCTTGGAAAGCACACATACCTTTAATCCCAGGAAGTGACATGGCTGGGTGGAGAATGGTATATAAGGCGTGAGGAGACAGGAACTAAGAGCAGTTCAACTGAGACCCTCAGGGGTGAGGACTCAGAGGCTTTCAGTCTGAGGATTTGTGGAAACAGGATCAGCTGAGGAGTTGGTGAGGTGAGGCTGGTTGTGGCTTGTTCTGCTTCTCTGATCTTTCAGCTTTCACTCCAATATCTGACTCCAGGTTTTTGTTTTTTGTTTTTTCAATTATAAGATGTAGTTGGAAGTTTTTCTGTGTCCCGGCCAGCCAGTGGTTGAAATAAATCTCTTGCACTCATGTCCCCCAAGTAAATACACAGAGGCTTATATTAATTATAACTTCTTGGCCATTAGCACAGGCTTATTACTGACTAGCTCTTACACTTAAATTAACCCATAATTCTTATTTATGTTTAGCCATGTGACTTGGTACCTTTTCATAGTTCTGCCTTGCCATCTTACTTCCTCTGTGTCTGACTGGCAGCTCCTGACTCAGCCTTCTTCTTCCCATAATTCTCTTTGTCTGCTTGCCCCACCTACACTTCCTATCTGGCTACTGGCCAATCAACATTTTATTTATCAACTAATCAGAGCAATACATATTCACAGTGTACAGAGAGACATCCCACAGCAATAAGACCTTTTAAGATTCGTGTTACAAATCAGTATTGAAAAGAAAGATGCATTCAATCATATCTGATTTATATGTTCCTTCTCTTTCCATTTTCAGGTGGTGTATGATGAAGTCTTAGAGCTCCAAGGCCATGTCTTAATGCTTATTGTGAAGAGCAAAGCTGTATTTGTGGGAGCAATTAACATTCAACTCTCCAGTGTTCCCCTCAATGAAGAAAAGTGGTACCCACTAGGAAACAGTATTATCTGACCAATGCCATGAGCATATGCATTATTGATTAAGTACTTGCAAGTTTTTAACTTCTAATTCCCTCTATCATATAAACAAGATATCTTACTTATGGAAGATAGCAGAGTATGAAGGACATAGGGGAACCAGATCAAAATCAGTCTTTTTTAGTTATTTTTTCTCTATTCTTTCATTGTTTCCCTACCATATTTTCACCTCGGAATATTCACCATGTAAAATTCCATATACAAAATAATGAAAGAATGATTAATTTTAATATATGTTTTGAATCAAACATAGGTGCACATCTTGTCTTAATTGCTTGTTGTAGTCAAAATTATACTTTCAAGATGTTTTCTAAAGAATGACAGCAAGGAAATGCTCATGAATGAATTTGAAAGCTAAGAATGTCTGCAATTGATTTAAAACTTAAATATGTGTACAACCCGCATGTCTAGTCATGATCATATTTATTGAGAGAATTGGTGAACACCTGCCATGTATTATAATTTTTCTATCAAGAAAACTAAGATTTTCTATTATTACTTAGATTTTTTTCTTTACCAATTTGTGTGTGTATGTAATGCCTTTCTTTACTCTCACCTCTCACCATATCTCAGTTCCCTCCCACTCCTATCAACAACCACTCTTCCCTACAAATTTCTTTCCCATATTCATGTAGGGATTTTTCTTTTTGAGACAGGCATCTTACTATATATCCATAACTGGCCTAGAACTAGCTATGTAGACCAAGCTGGCCCCAAATTCACAGTGGTCCACTTGCCTCTGTCTCCCTACTGCTGGGGTCCCAAGTCATTGGATATAGCCTGGAATTCTTTTTATTTTATTTTATTTTGTTTTATTTTATTTTATTATTTTACAATACCATTCAGTTCTACATATCAGCCACGGATTCCCTTGTTCTCCCCCCTCCTGCCCTCTTCCCCTTCCTCCCAGCCCACCCCCCATTCCCACCTCCTCCAGGGCAAAGCCTCCCGCCCCCCCCCCCAGGACTGAGATCAACCTGGTAGACTCAGTCCAGGCAGGGCCAGTCCCCTCCTCCCAGGCCGAGCCAAGCGACCCTGCATAAGCCCCAGGTTTCAAACAGCCAACTCATGCAATGAGCACAGGACCTGGTCCAACTGCCTGGATGCCTCCCAAACAGATCAAGCCAATCAACTGTCTCACCCATTCAGAGGGCCTGATCCAGTTGGGGGCCTCTCAGCCATTGGTTCATAGTTCATGTGTTTCTATTCACTTGGCTATTTGTTCCTGTGCTTTATCCAACTTTGGTCTCAACAATTCTCGCTCATATAGACCCTCCTCTTTCTCGCTAATTGGACTCCCGGAGGTGGCCTGGAATTCTTAAGTTCCGCTCTTAGGAGGATTTCCTTTTGATATCAGTTAATTCATTATCATTGTTTCTCCCAGCCATGATCATGTTCACACCTTAAACCTTGCTAATGCCCACACCCAAAACGTCAGACCTTTGAGTTCACTGTCAAAACTCCTTTTCATTTGTTAAATATCATCATTGCTCTTGAACCTTCCCCTGTGCTCACCATGGCCTGACTAGATAATCTTAAAGAGTGTTGCCTGCAGAGCAGGCAGACCCAGGGTTGTATGCCTTCAAAATGATCAAACTGGACATTTAAAAATTAAAACATCTGTCGTATAAATGGTCATTGGTTTTGTTTCTTTAATCTTTATTTGTTTCATTAAAACAAAGAATTCAGATTGTTTTGTTTGGTCATTTATATAATCATATAAACATATGAAAGCCTCTATATTTAGTCACTGAAAACTACATCAGTGACTTATATGAGCCAACAGGGTCTCACTAAAATGCATGATGGCTCCATCCCAGAAAGTCATTAACATTGTGAGCAACTGCTCTGTTGCTTCTCACACTGTCCCCTGTTCTGTCTTATAGAAATGGTGACACACCCTCTCTTCTGCCAAAACCTCCTCAGCATCTTCTCCCTTTGTCCACATTCCCCCGGTGACTTTGTTTCCCGCTTGGACGCCATCAAAGGAAACTTCCACAGTCTTCCACGGCTGCCCTGCCTGCAGCACTAGCAGCTTCTGTGGTTCACCTCCCTACTGGAAAAGAGTGATGGGTGCTTCTCCCAAATCAGTCCCCAGCTGTGCGTTTGACACAGCTCCTTAACCACATCATCCTAACACTCTGCTCCTCTTCACAGTTTTCAAATGGCTGTCTCTGCCTTCTGCGATTTCTGTCTTCCAATGTCCTTCCATGCCCGTCAGAGGCAGCTGTTTGTCCCACCACTTCAGTGAAAACCTCCATGCAGCTAAACCCAACTCTCTGTTTCCATTTCCAGTCTGATCTCTCCCATCAACAGTATCAGGGCACTCAGTGACTGCCATCCACATACTCTCTTCCAGTGACTTCTCACACACCCTCCATGCTTTCTTTTTGTAACCTTGGCCTGTTGTTCTCATTCTCCAGCGCAAGAGTCTTGTGCCTCCAGGAGACCCCTGGGCTGCAGTGACCCAGGCTCCCTACTCAGTGCTCCATTCATCCCTGGTAATGGTCTCATCCATTCTTGAAGCTTTAAATGTTATCTGAATGCTCATGGTTCCCAGCTTTATAACTCCCTCCGACAATCCCTCCCAAACTCCAGCTGTGAGTGTCCAATTGCCTACTAAACGTCCCTCTGAGTATCTAATAAAGATCTCAAATTTGCTATCTCAAAAACAGAGTTCCTAATCTTCTTCCCCTACATGTCTTATGCTCAGTGTTTCTCTTTCTCTTGGTTAATAATAAGCCTACCTTTCAGGTATTAATAGCCAAAAAATAAAGCCCTTGAATCATACTTAACACCTCCTTATTCTCTCTCTCTCTCTCTCTCTCTCTCTCTCTCTCTCTCTCTCTCTCTCTCTCTCTCTCTCCTAGTCAATTAAGAAGGCCTATAGACCTATCTTCAAACTACATCCCACGTCCAGTCATTTACATTCTTTTCCTACTTCCTCTCTAGTCCAAGTTCCTGCTGTCATCTTTATCATGGGTTACCACACACGCCTTCTACACAGCTCCTGGTTTCTAGGAACCCTCACCCCCTACATTCTCTTCCCAACACCCTGGCCTCTGGGATGCTGATGTCATTCTGCTCTAAACTCTGCGGGGGCTTCTAATCTCAGAGCAGAATCCCTAGCCTTTAAAATAACCTGAAAGGCCCTATTGCTGACTTCTCAACAGCTGTCTGTCTCTGATGTTAACTTTCGTTGTGTCCCTCTATCCTCACAGATCAAGCCCATGGCCTCCTTTCTGTCCCCTGGGCACCCGGGCATGCTTTGATCAGCCATCCCCTTCTTCCAAAAATGGTTCTTTTGGCCCCCATGTCCACTTTTCTGACTCCCACACATCCTTCAGATCTTGAGCAAATGTCTCCATCTCTGTCAAGCCCATCCCATGACACTAGAGTGACATAGCACACTGTGCTGTCCCCAGATACACACCAGGTCCATCCTACTCTACTCTGCTTCTCTGGACATTGTGAATATTAACTTTTCATTTTACATCTTATTGATATCTGCTTCCCTAAGCCAGGTTTTAAGCCCTAAGCCTACACCTGTTTTTCTCATTGACAGTACATCTTCAGACAAAGCAAAGGGGGATTTTTATCCTGGTGTCCTCACTGTGGAGAACCCTACTTCCTCTAGAAGTGACTATGAACCACACCCAGAATCTCATTCCGGACCAGCCTTGGTACAAAGATCTGCTAATTCTCTCTCCAGGCCTTTTACTTCCTCTCTGGATCTGCTCACCTCCAGTCTGACTGTACCACCAGTGAGAGAATGAAAGGGCCTAGGAATGACCAAGGGAAAGCTGGATATGATGTGAATGTGCCTGTTGAGTGACCACAAAGATGTGTGGTAATATTTTATTTGTGCTGAAATCTGATGGTATTTTATTTGTGCTTTTTTTTTTTTTTGGTTTTTCGAGACAGGGTTTCTCTGTGTAGCTTTGAGCCTTTTCCTGGAGCTCACTTGGTAGCCCAGGCTGGCCTCGAACTCACAGAGATCCGCCTGCCTCTGCCTCCCGAGTGCTGGGATTAAAGGCGTGCGCCACCAACGCCCGGCTATTTGTGCCTTAATAAATAAAGTTTGCCTGGAGATCAGAGGAAAAGACCACCCTTTATAAGTAAACAAAGTCAGGCAACGGTAACACATGCCCTTAATCCTATAACTTGGCAAGCAGGGATCTGTCTGGATCTCTGTGAGTTCAAGGCCACACTGGAAACAGAGCCAAGTGTGGTGGCACACGCCTTAAATTCCAACACTAGTTAACCATGGAGGTCTGGAGGTCTGTACAGACAGACAGGAAGTGACAGAGCAGGGCAGGAAGAAGAAGTGATGTAACTGGACAGAGAGAGCAAATCAGATGGCAGAACAGCAAGGCATATGGGCATGGGTAGACAGGAAGTAAGTCACATTTGGAAGCTGTGGAGTTGGTGAGGTAAGGTTAGCTGTGGCTTTCCCTATTTCCCTGATCTCTCAGGTTTTCACCCCTATATCTTGCTCCATGTTTTTTTATTTAATAAGACCATTTAGAAATTCATCTATGAAGATGTATACAAGACTACCCATGGTAAGGAGCAAGCCAGGGAAAGAAAGAAAAACAGCACATGAGGGGCTTGGGACACAACCAGCTCTTCCACCCCGCCACAATCCACAAAGGATTCTAACAAGTCAGAACTCTAAAACTTGTCTTTCTAGGTCTATATAGAAGTATATTTCTTTTAAAAAGGGAAAAACACATTGTATTTAAGAGTGTGTTGACTTTTATATGCAATATGTAAATTTAGGCAGATGATTTGTTAATATTATGAAAGAGAATGGAATTTATCCTGACCGCACAGTTATAGCTGTTTGGTAAAATATAGCTAGTATTTGCCAAAGGACCAGCTCAGAGAGAGTGTCATTATTTTATCTCATTCAGAATTCTCACAGTGCTGAAGTGAATACCCAAGAAGAATTTTCCCAGGTCATTTTGGAGTCTCTGATTCTACTGACTGAGGTAGCCAGACAGCCAACTTGCCCAGAATATTTAAAGGCAAGTGGACTAGTTATGTCTGCTGAGAGCAAGGAGTAATAGTCATGACAACAGACTAGCTAAAAAGCCGTGGGGGGGGGTGCGCGGGGGGGGGGGGGGGGGGCCGACAAAGTTAGGGAATGTAACACCTTAAAGAGTGAGGGCCTTGGGCTGGAGAGATGCTCCATGGTTCAGAGCACTGGCTGCTCTTGCAGAGGATCTGGGTTTGGTTTCCAGCACCCACATGGTGACTCACAGCCACTCATTACTCTAGCTATAGTGAATCAACTCTTCTGGTCTTGAGTTCCCATACTTGTGTAGCCATGTCCCTCACACAGACTCATGTGCGTAAACATTGACTAAAGAAAGAATCTGTAAATTAAAAAATAAGCACCTGGAAATTTTTCCGTTAATTCTTAGAGATCTAGAAAAACACACAAATGCCCAACTTAAATTCACAGTGAGAGAAGCCGAGAGTTTATTGGAAGTACCCATCTCTGACTGCCTTCCAGACTATGCAAGGTTGGCATAAAGGTGAAGGTGGGATGGAGATCCAGATGAAGGCATGTTTTGCCATGCACAGAGACTCACTAAAGACTGAGAAGGATTTATTTATTTACTTAGGTTCTAGGAGTTTAAAGAAATTGGTCAAATTATAGTTGACCTCTAAGCTAACTACAAAGACGTCAGATACAACAGAGAACACACACTTTAAAACAGGTTCAAAAAGGCACAAAACAAACTATGATAATACTTCAACAACAAAACCAAGCACAACCTGGAGGCAAGAAAATGTGGTGGTTAAAGTTGCTACTTTATAAAATTCAAAATATAGAGTCTTCTGCAAGGAAGGAAAAAAGAAAGGAAGGAAGGGGGGGGGGGAGGGGGGGGGGAGGGGGGAGGGAGGGAGGGGGGGTAGGGGAGGGAGGGGGAGGGAGGGAGGGGGGAGGGAGGGAGGAAGCTGGGCATGGGGGGTGGCATGCGTAACCCCAGCCTCAGGATGCAGAAAGATTGTGTATTTGAGGCCAAACTAGGCTGAAAGTAGGACTATGTGTCAGAAATGAAATGAGATAAAACTGAGAGTTATAAAAAGAAGGGAAAGAAGGCCTTTAATTATACATCAGGCTTTACCTACAAAAGTTAGGGAGATAGCTCACTGATGGAGTGTTTGCCTGGAAGGCGAAAAGCCTTTCTTTCAGTCCCAGGCAATACAAAACAAAGCAAAGAAAAAAAAATCTGCCACAGTTGAAGACGAGGCCACTGTTATTCCAGAATGTTATTATTTAAATACCTGGCTTTTTAAAATGATGTATGATAGCAAACCACAGAGACTATCCCACTCAAAGGAAACTAATCAACAGCAAGTGCACTCTTGGAGAAGGGCCTTGGGGCAAATCCACCTAATAAAGTCGTTAAAACCCCGTGTCAAAGATGCTCAAGGCCTTGAGGAAGATATGGAGAACATTGAACAACATGGAAGGATAGATTCAAAGAAAATCTGACAAGAAGCCAAAATTTAAATTCTACAGCTAAAAAAGTAAAACAATCAATGTCCAAAGTTCAGTAGAAGAATTTAAAGAGAGATTTCGGCAGGCAGGATATGGAAACAGCAAATACTAAGATGAAATAGTGGGGACTGAGAGGCAGAGAAGGAAGTGACTATAGGCCTGGAGGAAAGTGCAAAACAGACTTACACGGACAAGAATAGGAGCTAGGAAGGGAATGTTACAACCTTGTCTTGTAACATTTTGATTTTTATATGATTTAAGAAACTAATGAGGGGCTAGAGAGGTGGCTCAGTGGTTAAAAGCACTGTCTGGTCTTCCAGAGGACCCGGGTTCAATTCCTAACAACCACATGGTGGCTCACAAATGTCTGTAACTCCAGCTGCAGAAGACCTGACACCCTCACACAGACATACATGCAGGCAAAACACCAATGCATATAAAATAAATAAGTAACTTTTAAAAAGAAATTAATGGTTAAAGATCAGTTATTAGTCTGTGTATTTGGATCACTATGTATGAAGATGTGATCTTGCCATATCAGCAAGTGAAAGGGGTGGTGCTGGAGAGTAAAAGGTGAAAATGTATGTGTGTGTGTAAGAGAGAGAAAGAGAGAGAAAGAGAGAGAGTGTGTGTTAAGCTGTTATAAAATCATAATTCCAAGATATTAAGTGTAATCTCCTTGTAAATACAAAGAAAATAGCTATAAAATGTACACCAAAAGAAATTAGAAGAGATTTTTAATGCATCACAGCAAAAATACAGTTGACTAAACATAAAAGAAGACAGCAACACAGAAAACCAAGAACGTAAAATCAATAAAGTAAACAGAAAATAACCACAAAATGACCAGAGTTCTTCCTTATCAGTAAATACTCTGATGTAAATGTATTAAACTCTCTCCAATCAAAAGATGCAGATCAGAAACTTCCTTAGTGGGATAAAATCCATAGCTATGAAATCCACTAAACATCACTCTCCATGGAAAAAGACTTAAAACTTAAAATCCAGAACAAGGGACCAGCAAGAGGGCTCAGCTAGGAAAGGTGCTTGCGGTCAAGCCTGACAACCAAAGTTCAATCTCTGGAACCCAAATGGTGGAAAAAAAATCGACTGGCAGAAGTTGTCCTCTGACATACACACACACACACACACACACACACACACACACGCACACACACACACACACACACACACACAAATAAATGTGAAAAAAAAATAAAATTTCAAAGACCAGGAAAAGGGCAAGAATGTACTATTCAACTCAGTACTGAGTGTTGTATAAGCAAGAAAAGGAGATACATTCAATAGAAAAAGAAGAAAGACATCTGTGATCAAAGATGAGGTATCTCACATGTAGCAAACCCTGAAAGTTTCACCAGAAAAAGAAGAGCAAACAAATCTAACCAAGCAGTATGAAATACAACATAATAGTCAACTATATGTCTGTTCTTGAAAAGAACAAAAATGTAAACTTGCACTTTTTAATTTCCAAGCTTACTACAAAGCTACAATAATCAAAACTGTGGCACTGACATAAAGACAGTCATATGACTGGTGGATATAATTAATATCCATGAAATAAATCCTCCTGTATGTGGCCAGTCCATTTTTTGATGAACTTGTCAATTCCATTCAGTGGTAAAGGCAGTCTTCTCAAACAACAATGCTGAAATTACTGGATATTTACATGCAAAGAATCAGAAGGATCTAATACCATACACAAAATTAACTTTAAATATATGCAAGATCCAAACATAAAATTGTAAACTATAAACTCTCAGAAGAACACACTGGGAAAAAGCTTCATGAAATTGGATCTGCCAACAATTTTTGTTGCTGTGGAAACAATATGTGGTTTTGCAAAAATGAGAAAAAAGGAAAAAAAAACAGACTTAACTAGGTTGAGTACACAGCTCAGTCATCTTGCTTTGCAAACATGAATATCTAAGTTCATATCTCCGGAACCCACATGAAAAGCTGAGTGTGGTGTTGTGTGTCCATATCCCCAGCAGCAATGAATGGGAGAGAAAGTCAGAAAGATGCCTGGAACCTCCTCCATGGTGAAGTTTGAGGACAGCGAGAGACCTTGTCTCAGCAAAATATTGGAATATTCTTAAGATACAACACCCCAGTTTTACTCTGCCCTCCACACACAGATGTGCACCTGCACCCATACACATGAACATACACACACATACACGTGGCCCATGCTTATATGCAATAAATAAATAAATAATTTCAAAAGCAAAATTGCTATGTGATCCTGCAATTCTCCTTCTGGATTTAACCCCCAAACACTGAAAGCAGAAACTCAAAGAGATCTATGGTGATATTTTATTTGTACTGAAATGTGATTTTATTTGTATGTTAATAAATAAAGTTGCCAGGGGGGTCAGAGCTATTAGCAAGCCATAGCGAAAGCTGGGTGGTGGTGGTGCACCCCTTTAATCCCAGAACTTGGTGGGCAGAGCTAGGTAGATCTCTGTGTGTTCAAGGATACAGCCAGAATTGGAGACACACGCCTTTAATCTCAATACCAACCATAGAAGACCTGGAGGTCTGTACAGACAGGCAGTGATGAGGCGGTCATGTGGTTGGGTTTACAACCAATGAGAAGGCAGAACAGAAAGTCTTTATAAAGACAAACACACAGGAAGTAGCTCTCTTTCGGAGAGGTAGGACCACCGCGAGAGGAAGGGTAAGGTTTTTAGCTCTGAGCTACTGCTCTGACCTCTTGGCTTTCTTCTTTGCATTGGTTCTGTGTTTCTTATTGAATAAGACGGTTACTTCTACACGTCTGTGTGCATCTTTGTTCACAGTAGCATTGTTCATAGCTAAAATGTGGAAGCTATACAAATGTCAATCATCGAATGAATGTATTGTCAAACTACAGTGCATACATACAGTAAGATATGACTCTACATGGAAAATAAAGGGAATTTTGACATAGGCTACCACATAGATAAACTTGTGTGTGTGTGTGTGTGTGTGTGTGTGTGTGTGTGTGTGTACATGTACATGCATGCCATGGTGCACATGTAGAGGACAAAGGACAAATTGTAGGAGTCAGTTCTCTCCTCTCACCATGATGGCCCCAGTGATTGAACTCATATCATCAGGTTTGGTGGCAAGCACCTTTACTTACTAAGCCATCTTGCCAGGAACACCACACAGATAAACGTTTGGAAACATTGTGCTAAGTGAAATAAACCAATCACAAAATGCTAAATCAGTCTGGTTACATTTGTTTGGGGGATAAAAACAGAAAACACAGAATAGTGGTTACTTGGAAGTACTGAATGGGGAGAAAGATACTGTTTAATGGATATTTAATATCAGTTTTCAGGATCAAAGAAGTTACAGGATGGATAATAGGGAAAGTTACACCAAATGAATGTGTTTAATACCACTGAACTATTCACCCAAATAGTTATAAGGATCTGTCATGTGCACTTTACAACAACAATAAAACAGAAAAAAAGATCAGTATTGAAGTGTTTTAGGCTTAAAATACTTTTGCCTGCATTTAAAAGATTATTTGATAAAATAATAATTCTGAGACTATGTCAATGAACACATCAAATGAAGTTGTATTTTGTAACAATAAAAACAGAAAGAGAGAGATGAAGTTACATAGGGCCACAGCTTTCATAATACTTGATACTGCATTGATAACAATGTGAACTAGATTATTATACTCTAAGATATTAATTAGGGTGTACAGGCATAGCATTAAGAAAATAACTATGCTAGGAGAAACGGGAATAAAAATGTTATTTAATATGTCTAACACAAAAGAATGAAATCATAGAGGCCCCAAAGAACCAGAGGATGTCATCATCAGAAAATAAAGGGAAACTGGTAGGGTTAAGCACTTGTGTCTCTGTAATTACATTAAATGTAAATGGATTAAACTCTCCAATTAAAGGCAGGGCTGGAATAATGCATTTAGTAAAGCAAGATTTAATTATAAACCATCTACAAGAGACTGTATCCAATAATGTAAATAGGCTAAAAGGGAAAAAATAAATTTATGCAAATAGTAACCAAAAGAGCTTAGTAACTATGTTAATATTTGAAATAGAGAAAATAATACTGAAATTGAGAAGATTACAAGAGACAAAGAAGAAATAATTATATGTAACTTATTATATATGGTTTATATACAACTAAAATGTTATACAGCCATATTTAAGTTAGTTATATCCAATAATACGTATAATACTATAACATTAATAATATATATAAGGATAAATCCACTAAAAATTTATAATGAACACACAAAACAAAAATGGACAAAATTGAAGGAAGAAATAAACATCTCATCAACATTTGAATATTATTTTGGTGTCTCACTATAAATAACAATGTGGATCATATAGACAACCTATGGGTATATAGAACACTTCAGCCAACAATAAGAGTACAATATATTCTCAAGACCTCAAGAACCATTTCCCAGTATAGATAATTGATTAGGTCACAAGTAACATTCTATACTTCAATGTATTGAAGTCTATGTATCTTATTTCCATTTTTCTATAAATGTAAAACTATTATAAAAACTGAAAGTTATATAAAGAAATACTCCCCAAAAGACAGGTGTCTTAAGTGAAGTTCCTCAACACTAGAAAGAAAAACTGTAGTTTCAGTACACAATTGAAGTGCCTGCTTTTCCTGATGCTGTAGCTTTCATCATCAGATAAAGTCCATCCTTCATGCATGACAGGGCCAGAAGTCCTCTCCTCCCCCCAAAATGGCCTCAGGTTGAGAATGAAAAACACTGTGTTTATTTTCATTTTTAAACTCATTTTTACTTCTGTGTCTATATACATGCTTTTCTATATGTGCATCAGATGCATGCAGGTGCCCACAGAAGCCTGGAAAGAGTGTTAGATCCCCTGGAGCTGGAGTTACTGGTGATCATGAGCTTCCAGATGTGGGTGCTGGAAACCAAAGTCAGGTCATTTGCAAGAGCAGTAAGTTCTCTTAACCGCTGAGCCATTTTTCCAGCTCCTGAGAGAAATTTTAACACACTGGGGTCCTAAATAAGTACTCAAAGGCTGCCTCCATTACAAAGTTGGAAAGAGTAAAAGAGTGCAGGAATCATTCATGTTATTACCACATAGTTATTACTTAGTTTGTGACTAACACTTAGCAACGTGACTGCACAGTACCTTAGAAAAACCTCCCTCCAAGGCAGTGATCATGAACCATGAATCATCACCTCATGTAGCCTGATGGGCACTTGTCAGAGCTGAAACCCAGGTGAGTGTGTTCATCCATGCTCAGTCTCACATCCTGACTTCTTGTGATACTCTGTGGAAACTTTCTGAACTATGTCTTAAGAACATAATTTTACTAAAATAGTCTAGTTTGGAGTATAGATTAATTTTCAAGTTTTTAAGATAACTTTTTCTTTTATCTTACCCTTTCTTAGTGAGCCTCGTTGTTTACCAATTTCTATAAAATATATTTAGTATAGCTAATTTAATATAGCATATGATAAAGAACTCTGTAAACTAAGCAATGCAATAATTTCTTCCTAACTTTGAGTTTTAATCCCCTCCCATTAAAATCCATGCTAATAATTTCTTATTATTGAGAATGTAAACTTTTAGGTTTTCTTGCTGTCCTCCACCTCAATGCATTAAATCTGACCTCTATTTTTTTCAACTACTGCCATGAACAGATGCGATACCATGCTCTGTTAAATGGCTGTTTACTTTCATCAACATACTACAGTGGATGTGGTATAATGAGACTCCTTTCTTGCACTCTTGGAATACTTCTACCAGCCTTTGAAGAAGTCCAGGAGGAAAGATAATGTGAGCCCAGCTGTATCAGCCATCACAAATGAGGAACTCATAGCGTAAGTGAAGCCATCTTGGAACACCCAGCCCAAAGTCAACTCTACAGCAGAAATTCCCAATGTCATCTCCTGCAATGACAGAAATGCTCCCCCCTATCCAATATTACAGACACTGACATAAGCTGTTGAGCACTGGAAATTGTGGCTATGTTTTTTGAACTTCAATTTTATTCAATTGGAATGGATTTAAATATAACAATGAATTGAACAGATCCAATCTTAGTGACTATAGTAAAGAGTAACCCAGGTAAATCTGGCCAAATTACAAGCTCACAAACAGATGAATGATTGTTTCAAATACTATTTGAGGTGGGGGTATTTTGTGATCATTATAGACTTCTAGATATAATAAAGTGACAAAAGCAGTGTAAATGTGTCTATCTCTGCTTTCATCATTCTTCCAATTTTACATAGATATCTGCAGGAGCTTCTGACAGTCACCTTGTTTACATAGATATTTCCAGGAGCTTCTGACAGTCATCCTGGACCCATGAGGCAGGAGACTGCTGGGAAATGGAGACAAAACTGCACATAGAACAGAAAATAAGAGGGAAGCAAGGTCCTACTCAGATATTTGGCCATTTAAGTCTCTTTTGAAGCAAAATTCACCCATTCTATTTAACAGTAAGGGCCAATAAGCCTTGTTGCTCGCTTAAGCCAATTTGACACATTCTCTGTATTTTGTAACAGAAAGAATAATGTGTAACCCATGTCTCATTTTTAATGTTTTTCTAAATGTCCTCTTAGCAATCTGGAGTTCAGTGAAATTGTGTGGAATTGCCTTTGAGGTATCACACTGAGTGTCTTCCAACTGAAGAATGCTGTTTTGACTTATTCATGTGGTAGCTATATTATTTTTATAGTTAGGTATTTAAGAAAAAATGTATTCCTGATGCTATAGTGGCTCTGATGTAGACTGCAAAGAGATACTGCCAGTGTGGGAGGACAAAAGCCTCCGCTTTCAGAACGTCAGCTCAGCCACTCAAACCAACGGTGAAAGTGGAGAGACAAGCAGTGTCAAAAGAAAGGGAGGAGACCTAAGCAGCATGCTCCTTCTGAGAACAACTAACACACAGATCCTGAAGTATCAAAGCCATCTTCAGAAGGCCAACAAGAACTTGTGATTTTATTTATTTATTTTAGAAAAAGAGAAAAGAAAAGGGAGGCCTGGGCTGTGAAGAGTTAACAGACCAGATGGTCTTGACTGGCTAGTGATCTGGTGGATCATTATCTCCAGTCTGGCTCTACAAAGGATTCTGGGGATGTCAAAATCACTGTCATCACTTAAAGGGAACAACTGAATTTCATGAGATGACGACTCTGGCTTCAGAATACAGCCTCACAATTCTGGGTTGCTGTCCTCATGTGGAAGGTGGTCTGCCTTTGAGGTTCATCTTTGTTTGGGGGCAATTTTACTTCTTTGTCATAAAGACATTTGCAAACCCTGAAGTTGACAGAATCCAGTGTAACTGAAGAAAGGGATGATGCAGGAGAAAAAGACCTTTGAATGACAAAAATTGAGAGAAACAAAGTGGATTTAAGTCAGTAACCATTGTTCTCCTTCCAAATAGTCCTGCTAGCCAGGCTGAAATAGAGAGCCTAGCAAAATGGTTGTGTGCATGCGGGACAGTGGGTTCTTCTTAGATGTACCTACTCACAAACCAGCCCCACTCTCTCGCCTTCCTCTTCTCAGCAAGGTGCTGAAAGAGGAGTCAATATTAGAGAAACCATGTTAACAGCTTTCTGGGAAGATGCTTTGAGGAATAAAGAAAGACGTTTTGCTTTTGTAACCTTTGGGAGTCTGAACTCTTGTGTAAATGATGAGAGCTTACATCTCCCTTCTGTCTCCTTGTGTAAGTACAACCATCCCTAAGGCTGTATTTCTGCTCCCACACACATATATTGTTTTTTCTTACTATGGGTGAGCACTCGGGCTCAGCGTCAAGCTTTATCAACAGGAGTTCTGGTGACACTGTATAGATACTACGGAGGGAAGACTGACCGGTGATCAAAATTTAGTTTCTAGAAAGCTAAAGCAGGCACATAACCCACAGTGAATCTGCAGGGTATCAGGGTGGCAATGAGTAGAGGTCCAGCCCACAGTCCTGCATTCAACCACCAATAACAACAACAGCCTCAAACTTGAGCATGAATCTGCATCACCAGGAAGGCATTTTAGATCACAGGCTGATGGGCCACAGCTTCTGAGTTTCTAATTCAAGGGTCCTGGGGTGGCCAGGCTGAGTAGCATAAGCCTATAATCCCTTCACTTAAGAAATAGAGGGAGGAGAACTGGGAGTTCAAGGTCATCCTGTTCTATATAGCTAGATCATAATGAGCCCAGACTGTGTGGGACCCTGTCTATGAATAAACAAGAATTTTGAGGTGGAGTCTAGGGGTTTGTATTTCTGAAGTATGTTCTGAGCTAATGTTACTTTTCCCTGTCTTGAGGATCATATTTGAGGTCACTGCATTGGAGTGGCCTGAAGTACTCAATGAAATCATTGTACCCAGGGCAGGCAGCATATTTCATTACAATCTCTAAAAATGGAATGAGGGCATCTGGCTGTTTTAAGATGCTCTCTGTGATTCCAGTGTGCAGATGAAACTGAAACCACTGGTCTAGTCTAAGAACAACACTAAATGTTCCTAGGAATCTTCATAAACTTTTCTACACTGAACAGTCTCTTCCATTTGTCTTTCTAGGCTGATTAACTGGTTAGAACTTCAATGACTGGAGAGTCTGGAATGTTCCAAGTCCAGAGACAAATGTCATCAGTCATTTATTGCCCTCCTTTGTTCCTGACCTGACAACTTTGTGACTATTAGGTCAGTCCGTTGAAATGTACAGAGAATGAGGTCCTAACCAAAAATAGGGCTTAGATGCTACCCAAGAGCATCTGAGGTCTATGACAGACTCTCTCACTCTACTTTTCTGTAACCCACCCAGTTAATGTTCAACCACCATGCTTGGAAGACGGTCTTGATTTATGACCTTGTTCTTTTATGTTAAAAGCTTCATCATACTGCTACCATATGGAAACATGGAATCTGGGGCAACCTAAATCTCCACTTCCAGGCCATAGTTTCTCACATTCGGCTCCAGAATAAGCTATCTCTTATTGCCCATGAGTGAGAGACTGTGTTATATAGATAGATGCAAAAGATTGAAGTATAAATCTACCCTTTATTTTGGCTTAAATATTATTTACCAGTATCAATAGAAAGTATATAGTATTTATTATAAACATACATAAGTCTGTTTGCCCGTTGAGTTGTGTCTAAAAGTTATTTTCAATGAAACATCCAAAGAAGTCAGTTGGAATTTTAAACTTTGCAAAGAAGTGATCCATGTTCCAGACATGGGTACTCTTAAAGAACTTTTAGCATAGTGCTTCAAGTATCCCTTTTCATAAGTGATAAAGTTAACAAAATAGATATGAGAAATATACTTTTTGGTGGATAAATAGTACTTTAAAAGCCTGTGGGTTGTGTACTAATACTTTATGAGCTTGTCTCTACCAGCTTCTGTCAAACCCTGTGTGCACCCATCTAGAAGAGCACTGTATGCCTATCATTCATTCAGTCTTTTGCTTCTCACACAGGGAAGTTCCCATCACCTGACAGAATTAAGTGTTGGCTAATCTTGCTGTCAGAGCATGTCTTGCCAGTCCTGAGGCAACTATACCATTTGTGTACCATTGATGCCATTTATTTGTCAAAATGCCCAAGAGAGAACCGTGACAATACTGTTTGTTATTGTACAATCAAGATTTGTATTTCTTCTATGTTTTCAAATATGATTGAAGGTCATTTTAACTCATGTGTCTAAATGGCACAGCATGCTTAGTTTTGAGATCAAACTTCTGTTATCATCAAGATACCATTTCCATTAATACCAAAAGTTTTATGGTGGCTCCCTTCAACATATTGTTTTTCCAGCCCCAATCCCAGTGTTGTGTGATACTATTCCTGGGATGACATGAACAAAGGTCTAGTCTCCTCACCTCAGATAGGAAACTGACAACATATCAAAGTAATGATGCCACCAAAGTCTAGTTTGGTCAATCAATGAGTTTTATCGGGGTTACTTGCAGGAATATGGGTGAGGGGTTACTTACAGGAGCAGAAATGACTCAAAGATGAGTCTATCATGAAAAGTACACCCCAACATGAGTGACAGATAGCTGGAAGCCTGGAGTATACTGCATAACCTACAGGCAGCTCAAAAATTGCAGAGTATCCTTTCCAAGCAGCTCAGTTGGTGTGAGTCTCTTTGAGCTGGTCTCTGCTGTTTCCAAGCAGCTAGGCTTATCTAAAAGTGTCTTGACTGCTTGTGTAAGTTTGGAGAAGGGATCTAGAGAATCTTGTCAAATTCAGAGACTTCCTGGAGCTTTTGAGTTGTTTACTCTCTGGACTTGTTTCCCTGCAGACTGGAATGTTTCACCTCCCCATAGAACATTCTGCTGTTTCACTTCCTCTTAGAACATCCCGGCTTAAGGAGCTTCCCTCCAAGACTGACAGTTTTATCTCAGAGGAAATTGCGACATTACATCCAGTTACTGATTTCTTCTGCTACAATTTTTATTCATTTGGGTGATTTTTTTTTAGTTTCATTGATATTGATGCATGTATCAATAGTAATCTTTTATTTCATTTAATAATTTGCTATTATATGGAAATAACACAATTTATTGTCCATCCCCTGACAAGACATTTGAATTGTTTCTAGTTTGTGATTATTTTAAATCAGGCCTTGAGAAGATAAGGAAGTTTTAAATGTATTGTGTTCTTTCTGAAGCTTTGTGATTTTATTCTATCATCAAACTGGTAGTAGTCAGACTTAAGGAAATAATAAATTTATTAATATATCTAAACACGTAGCCACACCCATACACAAGGGGGCCAGACAATTGAAGCTCATAACTTACGTAAAGTTAAACAAAGTGGTTACGGACTTGGACTTCTGGGAAAAAAGAAGAGCCAACATGGTATGGAAGGTTGGCTAAGGAGACACACCAGGGAGAAAAACTGACTCACTGTGCAGGTAACAGTGTCTCCCAGGTAACAGATAGCTGGGGTCAACTCTATGAGAAATAAGACACACACATACACACACACACACACACACACACACACACATACACACACACCCCACTCCACCCCCACCCCCCACCCCACTCCCGCCAACCTCTTCCTGTGAAAAGATCTTTCCTAGTCAGACAGACAAGTGTGAGTGGAAAAGCTTACTTATATCTACTGGCTGTTTACTTCACTGGTGTAGTTTTCCTTTCTAGATGTATGGACAGCTGTGTTTTACAGAAGGTAAGTCTGGGTCTGCAGAAGCCTGCAGTTTCTTTGTGTAACAGGGAAGAAATCAAGGAAACATATCTGTGGTGGAGTATTTTCCTCTCCACTCCGCTGTGTGAAATCCTTGTTAGGACACATGTTTTGCTCCTCTTGAGGTAATATCTGGGGGCGAATAGCTGAATAGCTGAATAGGCAGATGGTTAATATATTCATTACATTCTGTTGCTGTGATAAAACACCACAACCAAAAGCCACTTATGGAAGAGTTTATTTTGGCTTACGGTACCAGAGGGAGAGTCTATAACAGTGGGGAGGCATGGCAGCAGGCAACTGGAGCCGGAAGCTGGGAGATCACAACCCCAACAGCAGTAAGAAAGCAGAGAGCGCAGAAGGTAAGTAGGCCAAAGCTGTAGACTCTCAAAGCCTGCCCTGTGATGCAGTTCCTTCTGCATGGTTCCACATCCTAAACTTCCCATAACCTTCCCAAATAGTGCCACCAACTGGACACCAAGCACCTATAGGGGACTTTCTCACTCCACCCACCGCACTTAGCTTTATTAGAAACTGCCCAGCTGATTCCAAAGTAAGTGCCCCATAGGATGGGTGTGTGAGAACTCCAGGTTTCTACTCCTCCTCAGAATTTTCTGTGGGAATCTTTTTCTAGGGAGAGCTAATTAGTTTTAATTTGCATTCCCCTGATGACAAATGATATTCAGTTGATACTTTCAAGTGCTTATTGGCCATGCACATAATTTCCCTTGGGAAATAACTATCCAAATATTTGTCTCATTTTTCTTATTGTTATATATGGATCTAGTTCATATCATAAACATGTGTGGCACATACCATGTATACATTTTACACATATACTAACACATTACATATGTAACATATTATTTATACTATTTGCTCATATTAATATTTATGTCTATGCTGGGGATGCTGTGAATGTGTTGCTCTGATTGATTGAGAAATAAAATGCTGATTGGCCAGTAGCCAGGCAGGAAGTATAGTGTAGGCAGGATAAGGAGAGAGGAGAATTCTGGGAGGTGGAAGGCTAAGTCAGGAGACCACCACCGCATCCAGGAGAAGCAAGATGTAAGATACGGGTAAGCCACAAGCCACATGGCAAGGTATAGATTTATAGAAATGGGTTAATTTAAGATATAAGAACTAGATAGCAAGAAGCCTGAGCCATTAGGGCAAACAGTTTAAATAATATAAGTGTCTGTGTGTTTATTTGAGTCTGAGTGCCTGCTGGCCCAGGCGGGACTGGAAATAGCTCTAGCTACATGTCTAAGTCCCTTTTCTGTTGAAGTGAAGAAACAGTATGAAGAAGGGAACTTTAGAAGAAAGTGTTTGATGAGGAGTTGCAGTTTCAGAGGGTCAATCCATGACCATTATGTCAGGGAGCGTGGCAGCAGGCAAGCAGGCATGGCACTGGAGCAAAGCTGAGTGCTCACATCTTGAGGCATAACCACAAGGCAGAGTGAAAAAGCAAACTGGGAATGGCATGGGCCTTTTAAATATTAAAGCCACACCTCCTAATCCTTCCCCAACAGTTCCACCAACTGGGGACAAAGTATTGAAATATATGAGCCTATGGAATTCATTCTTATTCAAACTACCACATATAACTATAGATATGGTTATATGATATATAATATATAAATATGAAACTATTTTCAGAGGATTGTTACATTGAAAATAAAGCAATTCAACTTTTTTTCTGTAGTATTCATAAGGACTTTAACCAATAGTAAACATTATTATTTCGGAAACTCACAGGGTCTTAACTATCAACCCAGAAGAAAGGCAATGAACTCATGATCTTCCTGTCGTAGTCTCAGGAGTGCTAGGATTATAGATGTTGTGCCATTCGGTCCAGTGACCAATTGGATGGAACCCTTTGGATTTATGGGTGTGGCCTTCTCCAGGATACATGACACCTTAAAAGCCGTGGGGCAGGGTTTGTGTGCTTTCTTGGGTAGTCTGAGAAGGAGCAAGTGGCGGAGAAGTATGGCTTGTAATTTGTTCCCATCGCCCTTGGGCAGAACAGCAGGACAATGACAGCTGGATCAGCAGGAACATCTACTTTGCTTTGTGTTGTGAGTGTACGTTATTGATTTCATTCCCTAATAAACTTTACCTGGCCCATTGAATCAGTGTCCCACTTTATATAGGCATGCATCAGAGCCCAGCAACAGTAAGGAATTTTACTCACTACTTACTTCCAACATGATCCTCTCCCTGGGAAGACTCCCAAGTCTCCCCTGCGATGGGCACAAGGATTCTGGTGGAGTCTCAATTCTATAGTGCATGCTCTGTATCAGAACATTCACAGACTCTTCCTTATGCAAAATTCAAAATGTAGAATCTTCTTTTTGATAGCTGAATGGAAGCTGCTTTCAGAGACAGAGCAGCTTCTCTGTTTAGCAACCAGCTTGCCATTTAACGTAGAGTGCTCACCATTTCCCACTCTGAAGTCAGGCTCATTGAGGCTGAGAGATTTTGTTTTGACTTTTTTGTAACTGAAGGCTCTGAACCAGCAGGTCAGAGTATAGTGTATGAGAGAATCTATTTGCAATTAAAAAAAATAAATTTAAAAAAAGGCTCAGAGTTGACAGCATTTAACTTCCATGTCACTCCGATCCATGTAAGATAATGGGAGATGTCTAAGCTTGTGCCATTTTCTCCAGCCACAGACCCCCAGAGCCAAATACAGTTGGACTCATTGCTCTTTGCAGCGAGGGGCATGCACACGGGGGATCACTGGATGTCTCTGTAGAGCAGTGGCTCTCAACCTGTGAGTGGCAACCCCTTTGGTGTCAAACGACCTTTTCACAGGGGTCACATATCAGATATTTACCTTACAATTCATAATAATAGCAAAACTATAGTAATGGAAGTAGGAACAAAATAATTTTATGGTGGGGTCACCACAACATATGGAACACGGAGTGGATATGACCTGAACACATTGTGTCTGTGTATGAAATTACAATGATCACACACTTGCTCCATCACAGTAGAATGGGTGGATCTGGAGCTGTTTATGTTCTGCAAGGAAAGCTCAACCCCAATAGAAATTCCACACTAGCTTCTAGCCACCCCAGTGCCCAACTCCGGGTGCAAAGCCTGTACCTAGCTGTCAGTTTTACCAGTTATAAGCAAGCAAAACCAGGAAATATAACCTAACCTGAGCGAGCATGCACAGCTTCCCTGAGGAACTGACATTTTTACTAAGTCTGAAATGCAAAGGCCTTCTTCATCATGGTCCCAGGAGTTCATTTAGCCTTTTCTTCCCCTCATGACACTATTATTTCTTACAAGTGAATTATGCTTAAGAAGCAAGAGTTGAAGCTGACTTCCCACACTATTCCCAGTCTTCCTAAGATGTGAGAACATCCCACGGCTGTGGAGTTTCTGTGGGCAATGTCAAATAAAAAGTCTTGGGAAAAATATAATCAAAAACATCAGTTCAAATAGTAAATCCTAAACAACACACATTTTTGAAATGTAATCAAAAATGTTTAAAGACAGCAAAAAATGGTTGGATGGGAAATAAAACAATATTTCTTCAAAAATCATATACAGAGCAGAATATTTAAAAAATTAATAGGCAGGGGTGGGATGATAGTTTAGCAAGTAAAGTGATTGTTTTGCAAGCAGGAGGAGCTGAGTTCATCCCCCAATACCCACATAAACACACATACACACACATACACACACACACACAGAGAGAGAGAGAGAACAATCAATCTCTGAGGACTGCTGGATAGTCAGCCTAGTGATTTATGAGTTCAAGTGAGAGACACTCTTTCAAGAAACTAGACTGACAGTTCCTTGGGAATAACCTAGGACACCTATGGCCTCCACATGCACATATGCCCATGTGCATGCACACAAGCACAATCAAGTGCCGCTTCACAAACACACACAAATAAAAAAAAGTAGCTTTCAAAGTCAGTGAGTGAGTTTAATTGGTACCTTTGGGAAAGAGAAGAAGAGAAGGCATAATCGCTTTCTCTTCTAGTTCAAAGCCTAATGGTGCAATCAAGAAATAGTCTATTCCAGTGCAGAATTAATGCATTATTTGGAAAACTTACTTGAAGGAAGCTTTTAAAAGTCAGTGGAATTCCAGATCTTCAAAAAGCCTTGGAGATTAGAGGTTAGAGCCTTGAGTCAGTGGCTGAATGCCCCCCACCCCTGCTGCTGGGTTTACAATAGAGAACTCAGCAAGATCCACCCACTGTCTGCTAAATGGAAGCTGGGCATTACTCCTGAGAAACCTAAGCACTGTGGAGGGCAGATTTTCCACAATAACCCATACAGCCCTTAAAAGAGTGTAAGACCATGCCTTGAATGCCATAGGACAGCACTTGCTCTTTAAGCTTGGGAATATCAATTCACAAGGTATTTACATTTTTAATATTTGGTGTTGAAGGTGACATCTGCTAAAAGATTGCTAGATGAGCCATCAAAGGATAATGAGATTGGAATACATCTTAAATAAACAATTATATATTGGTTTTTAGTTACATATGAAGCTGGATTGGGTATCAACAAATTTCTACTGGGGGTACTAATTTGCAGATGTACTGATGTGTCAGCATGGTGGGGTCATCTTTAATGCTTTTTGCTGTTTGTTTGTTTTTGACTGTTTGTTTTGGTTTTTTTTTTTTAAAGAATAGTTAATAAGGAACCGTATTGTCCACCACTTTTAGCCAAGTAAAATCTCACTGTTGGTGAAAAATTGAGGACTGACCAAGAGACAATCTAAAAGTACATTAAGGACAGATTCAAAAATACTGCAAATTAATTCAAGACCCAAGCATGTAAGTACGCATAATAGATTTCTTTTATAGATACGGAGCCTGACTATGGTGGGAATGCAAATCAATTTCATACACACTTATAAAAATGTCTGCATAATTACAGGGTACCAAATCAAGCACACGGCATCTAAGAACTAGAATGAGAATTCAGGGGCTAATTACTCTCTAGGATAGAAGAGGGCACAAAGGGCCTGGCAATCTAGTTCCTTCCCACAGCAATAGGTGGCGGTGGGTGTTGGGAAGTTAAAATGTTCTTCAATTTCACATGTTCTGTACTGCTAAATATTGGCCAACATGTTTTATATGAACAGGCATACTTTTAAAAGCTGTAAATTCTACTCATTAAAAGTGATACAAGCAATTGGAAATGCAACCCTGGAAGCAGAAGCACAGGAGAAATCAGCAGCCGGAGAATGGCACGTGTGCATCTCTGATGCCTTTAATTTCCCCCTTTCCGTTTTGCCCATTTAAAGGGAAATGCATTGGGTATTTCTGACTTAATGAGTTTTTTATTTTATGATTAATAAAAGAAAAGGTACCAACATTCCTTTGGACTGTTTATTGTGATGCGTAGCTAACACGTCAGGTACATTTATTCACTCTCTGATGTACCAAACGTAAATGAACAGTGAAGAAGGTTCAAGGTTTGCACCTGCTTTGGAAAACAGAGGAACACGACGATAACCTATGGAAGAGGAATTATATCAAATTAGAAATAACAAATGAAGAGTGATGGCCTCTGTTGAAGAGGAAGGTGTCATCCGCTAAGCGTCTTCACATAGTTAGTACTGTGGCTGCAGCTATAGTTTTTTCAACCTAGTATGATACTTTTCCATAAAAATGAAACATTTCTAGCTTCTGTTCTAACTTCCATAATTGTGTGTCCCCATGATGAGTCCACACCTCATGTGTCTCCTCTCACAAGGGCATCATGATCCAAAATTACCCTTCACCCTCTGCTTCCAAAAGAGCCTGCCTGCTTCCTGGCATGCCTTAGCTGGTGATAGAAAAGTGAGCATCCTGAGAAGAAGCCATTTGTAGCACTAAGTAAACCATTCTGGGAAGGTGACTCTGCACCATGCTGGCATCCCAGAAAATGATCCAAAAAGGTCTGGCTCCCAGGCTCTTAGGGCTGTGCTCAGGCAGAAGAATGAGTCAGTGTTTCCTTCTGTCTTATCCCTCTCCTTCACATCTTCTTGTCTCCATGACTACCTTTTACTGAAAGAGAAGATTTACGGTCCTGGCAAAGAAGTACACACCAAATTTCCCTAGCATCCTAGCACGCAGCATCCCCACATCACTGTCCACACAAAGAACCTATCTCTGCGGTTCCACATAAGAAAGGGCATGGATCCACTTCAAACTCCCTTTATATCCCACTGATGTAGGTAAAGAGACAGAGAAACTTGATATGACCAAAGTGTGGCTTTGATAGAGGCATACATAAATGATAATAAAATCATCTTACATTTGATAATATTACCTTTGTTCATGCAAAGAACTGGTAAAGTGTACTGCCCGAGAAATTCATTTCCTGTTATAAAGCCTTGATTTTCAACAACAAAACGTATCAATGCTAGTTCTGGCACTTGAATAACAAATGTAAACGTTTCATTCCACCTTGGACTAAAAGCTGGAATATAAAGAAGGGGATACAAGAATATCATAGATACTTTCTCTAAGGAAAAAGCAAATAATAGTAGGTCTCCACAATTTTTTTTTCTGACACTTGGCCAGTAAATAACAACAATAATAATATGTATTTTAGAGCACTTAAGTGTTTAATGTAGTCAGTGGGTAGAAAAATCACCTAACAACAATCATACTGGGTTTTGAAGACTTTATATAGATCGAAGCCCCATTAGGGTTAACAAGTGAGAAAACTTCAAAGATGTCACCCCACCCCCTAGTGATTCATAGGACAAACTGTAGTGCAGAGATGCAAACAAGGACTGAACCCTTACGCAACATGACTGAAGAGAAGACCCTCCCTTCACAAGGAAATGGAGACATGAGGAAGTTAGACGTGAGGTTTTTCTGTACCAGGTTGTTACATGAAGAACTCTGCACACAGCTGGACAAGAAAGGCTGTGAGGCGAGCACTCTGCCTTATTTTTGACTAATGATGATTTCAAAGTCCCAAGTTGATGAATAATTTGGGAACTCTAGTAAAATAAATCTTCCCAAGCAACTAGTCCCTTGCCACAGCAAGAAACCCAAGTTGTTTTTTGACTTGACCCAAATCATCTGAAACTTAAACCCTGAGTTAATGGAATCAGGATAGTCACACCCAGAGAAATCTGTGCTTATAGGTCCAAAGGTTGAAAGAAAAATTATACCTGTTCAGACACAAAGACAAACTTCCCAAGTCATGTCAGCATTCTTTGTTAATTTTAGGACCACTGACACATTTGTGAATGATCACAGTGATACCTATGGTATCTCCAGTCACCTGCAGTCAGTGGGTCACCTTTACCTCGCCTTCCTTATCCAGCTGTGTGCGGAGTTCTTCATGTAACAACCTGGTACACAGAAACCTCACGTCTAACTTCCCCATGTCTCCATTTCCTTGTAAAGGGAGTGTCTTCTCTTCAGTCGTATTGCGTAAGGGTTCAGTCCTTGTTTGCATCTCTGCGCTACGGTTTGTCCTATGAATCACCAGGGGGTGGGGTGACATCTTTGAGCAGTTTTCTCACCTGTTAACCCTGATGGGGTTTCAATCTGTATAAAGTTTTCAAAACCCAGCATCATTGTTGTTCTAAGTGGCAGTCCTGAGTGTGTTCTTTGCCTATGGGAACAGTAAATTAATTATCTTATGCTGGAATAATGACCTTGGCCTAAGAATGAAAATAATTCTGTAGGGCGAAGGGGTGGATTTAGAGTTGATTCTTTACAAACATTTGGAAACCTCCATAGAAAATCTGTATGCAAAGTCACTGGACCTCCTCTAACACCATTTCATCCTGTGTCCTACCTACCTCCCTCTCTTCCCCTATATCTGATCTCTGTGTCTCGCACCTATGCAAAAGTAACTTGTAACTTTTAAAGAGAGCCTGAAAAACATGAAATTTGATTGGTGAGTATATTTTCCGTGTGTGGCTAAACTGATGAATTAACTATTCCTTATCCAAATATGATCTTTCTTCCCAGACATTCACATTTCTAATTACACTGCCATTGTCCTAATAGTCTTACAGTTCTTCCCGTCCACCACCCTAGATCTTTATCCTGAGGGGTAGCTCAAATACACACCCTCCATTCCTTTCTGGATCTTCTTTGTAACTTGACTTCCATATCTTTTAATCACTGGATCCATATCCGGACACTTTGTATTTCTCATTTCTCTCTTGTATTTCCCCCCTTACCTACAGAAACAATCTCCTTAAAGCTCAGTGTCTTATTCCTCTCAAGATGTCTTAATTTTATCTATGCCTGTAGAGAACTCCCTAAGAGCAAGCATGGCTTTTGAAATTGTCCAACAGCAATCCCAATATAACTCACTCACTCTGTCGCTCACTAGTCTTTCTTGAGCATTCTATATTCCACCCACTTTGAGCTTCTAGGCTTCTTCCTAACATCTCGTAATTGTATCTTCTTCATGTTTGAGAGTCATGTTGTTCTTTCTCCCTTAAGTACCCTATCCCCAACTGTGAAAAAATCTATGCCTTTTCCTATGGCCATCTTCTGGTGCTTCTAAAAATCACAAGGCTTTAGTAAAGCAGGAGCTCAAGTCTGATGAACCAAACTGAATTTCCTCAGAGACATTCCCACAAAAGCCAGAGGTATAACCAATATTCTCTCTGACGAAATTACTTTTAAATTAAATTTTTTCTAAGAATTTGTTTCTAAAAAAAATAAATTTTTTCTAAGTAGTGAAAGGGCTCACCGTTTTTTTTAACAACACGAGTCTGGTGTTTTATGTGGTCATTTGGAACACCGTACACCTCCACGATCACTAATGTGTCGTCTTTGCCAGGGAACAAGCTGACAGGCAACTGGATCCCACTGATGAGCTGTGAAACACAGATGAGCAGGAGAATTTAGCTAAGCAGAAAACTGCATCACTACTTGACCCTAATCAGGTGGAATATCCCCCCAAAACAAAGGCTCTAAATCAGCTATTAAAAAAAACGAAAGCTGGCAGAATCATGGTAATCTTACATTTTAAGCCTTTTACTATCAAATATCACTAGATATTGATGACCAAATAACTCACTTCCCTCAAGTGCATTTATGGTAGAATTCACAGTGTCCAAGGTTTGTGATTTATTTGTATATATTTTCATTTTAAAAACATAATCATTTTTTACTATTTCAATATTACTGCTTTGCTCTGATAATCTGTACTGTCTTTAAATGTATGTTATATATACTGAAATACTTCAAAAATATGAGGATTACTTTTCAAATATAAAACATTGCACCATATTATTTTCATAATAGCATTTTCTAAAAGAATTTACATTTGAATTCATAAAATTTGATATTATCCACTGTTACATTACCATAACAAGGAACTGGAGCTTGATAAGACCAACTATCTCATATGTAATTTAGGGTCAGGGACCAAAAACATACTTTAAAAAGTTACTAGTTATATTTTTATTTAGATTTTTTATTGTTCCAGCTAATTAATGAAGCAAAATGTTGTTTTTATTTTAAGAATAAACATAGAGCCGGGCGTGATGGCGCACGCCTTTAATCCCAGAGCTCAGGAGGCAGAGCCAGGTGGATCAAGTTTCAGGCCAGCCTGGTCTACAGGGCACAATCCAGGACAGGCACCAAAACTACACAGAGAAACCTTGTCTTGAAAAAGAAAGAATAAACATGGAGTATTTGTAATATGTTGATTCAAGGTGAGAAATAAAAGCTACAACCCAGCCCTTGCTATAACTACTGCTAGGGGCCATACACCTCCTTCATGCCTCCTGACTACACACCCGAGCTGCCTAAGATCTCCTCTCCACAGCCATCTGTTGACCAGAGCTTCCTCAAGATATCGCAGCTAGACTTGGAGAGCCACACCAGGAGGCAGTAGAGAAGAGGGCCAGCTAGAGGTGTGCTGACTCTTGGGTAATAAATCTTTTTACACAGACACTGGCAAAAAGACTAGAGATAGAGCCCACAACCCTCAATACAAGTTCCATAAAAGAAAACAGTGAATCAACCATCTTTCAACGTAATCTTCTCTTGAACACTGTACGTGTCTACACTGCAAGAAGAATTCAGATTCACAAGTCCCAGAACAGAAGAAAAGTAAAGAAGAAACAAACAAAAAACCATAAAAAAAACAAGACAACATGTCCCACCCAAAAATGACTAGTCCAATAGTAATGAATCCCAATGAAAAGAACCAGGAAAAGCCTCCAGACAGAGTTCAAAAGAACAATCATAACTATGTTCAAACATCTCAAAGAAAACAAAAGCAAAGTGCTGAATGAAATGCTGAAGTCAATCAAAGATACAAAAATTCAATTTAATACAGATAGAATAGAAAAAAATAATTCTAGAAATAAATAACTCAGTAAAAAAGAAAAAAAACAGTGAAAAACATCCCCAATAGAATAGGTCAGCAGGAAAACAAAGAATCAGGCTGGAAGACAAAGTAGAGGAAATGCATTACTCAGTAACGGTGAATAAAATGTAAAATATATATGGAAGCTTTGGGACAGGACGCCATGAAAAGATATAAGTTTTGAATTGTGGGCATAAAAGAAGAAAACCATAAAAAGGCACCAAGAATATTTTCAATAAAGTCAGAGAAGATTGCCCAAACCTAGAGAAAAAGATTCCTAACCTTGTACAAGAGAATTACGCAATACCAACTAAACAAGACCAAAAAACAATCCCTCTATTACATATTATAATTAAAAAATTAAAAACAGAGAATTAAAAAAAGGTATTGAAAACTGCAAGAGAGAAAGACCAAGTCACTTGTCAAGCCAGTTCCTCCAGAATAAAAATTGATTTTTCAAAAGAACCTTTTAAAATCAATAGGGTCAGGAAAGACATATTCCAGTTTCTGAAAGACCACAACTGTCAACTCAGACTATTATACCCAGCAGAATTATCCACTAAACTAAAGGAGAAATAAAACTTTCCATGATTAAAACAGATTAAACGGACTTATGAACAGTAAGCCAAAGCTCTACAGAGGATACAAGAAGGAATATTTCAGTATGAAGACGATGATAAACACACCAAGAGTTCATAGGGAATAAGTAAGCAGAGCAAGGACAATTAATCAGAAGTCTAAGAAAACACTAAAAAATCAACAAAATGGCAAGAATTGATATACATCTTTCAATAATATAGCTCCCAATACTAATGTATGCAATTCCTCAAATAAAATGTTGCATTGTAGCAGAATTAATGAGAAATAGGGCTCATCTTTTTCCTGTCTCCAAGAAATGCACCTTATCATCAATAATAGACACCACCTCATAATAAAAAGATGGAAAAGGGTTATACCAAGTAAACAGAACTAGGAAATAAGTAGGTGTAGGTATAGTTATTCTAGTATATGACAATAAATTCAAATCAAAACCAATTAATCAGAGAGTATAAGGAAGGTCACTTCATATTCATTAAAGTAACAACCCAGCAAGAGGACAATGCAAATGCATACACCTAATAGGTGCACCCAACTTCAATGAAGACATGCTACTATATTTAAAACCATAGATAAACCCAACACACTGGTTATGAGTGGATTTAATGCCAACTGTCACCAGTAGACAGGTTATCTTAGCAAAAGCTAAACAGAGAAACTCTGGATACCATAGATCAAGTGGACTTAACACATCCACAGACTATTGTACTCAAACACTAAAGAATACACCTTCTTCTCAGCAGCCCATGGAACTTTCTCCAAAAACGATGATATATTAGGACTTAATTAAGTCTCAATAAATAGGAAATAATTGAAATAATATTTTGCATGCTTTCTGACCTTGATGTAAGACCCGATCTGCTGAGTCTGTTAGAGAAGAAAGTTGAAGCTATATTTCACCTTACAGGCAGAAAAAAGGACTTTCCAAACAGGATCCTGACAAGACAGACATAAAGACAGACAGCTCATGAATGAGACTTCATGAAACTAAAAGGCTCCCACACAGCAAAGGGCATCATCATTAAACTGGAGAGACAGTTTACAGAATGGGAAAACATTCTTTATCAGCTATAGATCTGACAGAGAGCTAGTGTCTACAATGAACTAAAAAAACAAGCAGGCAAACAAAGAAAACAGCTAAACATCATAAAAATGAACAACCAATTAAAAGATGTGGCATGGAACAAAACAGGGAGAATTACATTGTATATGTATATTAAATTCTCAAACAAAAAAGCTATAAGCCTAAAGATGCAGTTATAAAAACTGAAGTACAGTCTCAGCCACTGAAGATGAGTGTATGTTTGCATATAAATAATTACTCATATAAAAAAATAAGTCGAGAGGCAGAACAGAGAATGGGAGGGAAGGGAAAAGAAAAATTGCTGGTGTGTAGCCTGTCCTACACCTACAGGTTATGACATCAGCTATATACTAAGGTGACTGAAATAGTGGCCTTATTCAGGAGGCAGAGGAAGAACCTTGTTTATAGATATTTACTACACTACTCCCAAATATGAGTGCTTGCCAGCTAATGATCAGCTATTCAGGGAAAGGGACTTACCAAAACAGGCCATTTCAGTGTTAGTACACTCTATGCCAAAGAGCAGAACAGAATGAGCTAAACTAAAACTCTCAGTTCACAGGTGACAGAATAAACTGGAAGTGCTGATTGTCTTCATCAAGGATTCCAGGAAACTTACAGTAAATCCAAGCCTTCTGGTTTCCAAGTTGTGCTCCCATAACCTGTAAGATTAAAGTAACCAACTACAAAGCTCCTGAGAATAAGCATGAGGGAGGACTCACTCACGTGGCTGAGGTTTGTGGCTGCGGTAGGTGGCTGTTTCCTGGGAGACTCACTAACCTGTCTGAGTCCAAGCCACTTAACACCTCAACATGAGATTCTCAAAATACAAGCCCAGAACATTCATAAGCATCTCTGAGCACAAACTACCTTGAAACTTCATTTCCAACAAGATAGCACAGATGCTCTGTCCTGTTCTCAGCATGCAGCAGACATCGTCACTCATTCGATTAACTCCTGTCTATGAAGCATGTGGTTTATGTCAGACCCTGTCAATGAGGCTTGAACAGAGCACAGTTCTTATCCTTAGAGAATCCTTAGATAACTCTGAATAAGGACAAGAAAATGACTATAATGCAGTATTCTAAATGCTATGATATGTACTTGTGCAAGTTGGGACAGAAAAACAGAAGGAAACTATAAAGAAAAAAAGAAAGAGAGGAAAAAAAGAGAAAAAAGAGGAGGACAACCAAGAAAAAAAAGGTTTCCAGAAAGTAATTATTTTTAAGTCATGAGTCAGTCAGGTCATGTTATCTAAATTTAATCCCAGCACTCAAGAGGAAGAAGCAGACAAATCTCTATGAGTTCAAGGCCAGCCGGCTAACCTAGAAAGCAAATTCCAAGGTAGCTATGGTTACAGAGTAAGATCTTGTCTAAAAGAGAGACAGACAGACAGAGACAGAGACAGACAGAGACAGAGTGGAGAGAGAGACAGAGACACAGAGAGAGTCACAGAGAGAATTCAACAGAAAAGTGAATTATAAAGGAAAAAAAAAGATTGCAATTCAAGGAAGTAAATCCTGGTCATGGCTATAGAATAAGTTAAGGCTAGACATGGTAAACATGGGTAGGGAGAAATAAGCCAAGCCTTGACTAGGAAAGTAACTGCTAGACAGAAATGAATGTTAAGTCCTAATGAGATCATCATTGCAGCAAAACCTAGTTTTCTTTTTAACGTAAAGAAGAGTGGCTAGGAGGATGGGAACAGGCTGTTTTAGTTTAGTTTCTGTATTGTGATAGAATACCCTGACAAAAGAAACCTTAAAGAAGAAATACTCCTAGCTCTCGGGAAGGAGGGAGGCAGAAGCAGGCAGATCTCGGTGAATTCAAGGCCAGCCTGGTCTACAGATCAAGTTCCAGTTCTGGCTGTCACACAGAGAAACCCTGTCTCAAAAAGGAGGAGGAGGATGAAGAAGAGGAAGAGGAGGAGAAAGAAGAAGGAGGAGGAGGAGGAGAAGAAGAAATGCTTGTTCAGCTTACAATTCATCATCATTGTGAGGAAGTCAAGGCAGGAACATGAAGGAACTGGTCATATCCACAGTTAAGAGCAAAGAGAATCAGTGCATGCAAGCTTGCTGCTCAGCCTACCTTCTTTTATACATCCCAGGACCCAAACCTAGGGAATGGTGCCACACACTTTCAGGCTGGGTCTTCCCAGACCATTTAACCCAATAAGACAATTTCTTACTTGGAATTAGAGAGATGGGTCTGTGACTGCACTCCCACTGAGCTACACCTGGCCAGGGCTCCAGAGAGTAGCACCTCAACATAATCCATCTTTTGTTTAGCAAACACCATTTGTTTCTCTTATTGCCCTATGTGAATCTTGTCTCAGAGTCTCCTAAGGATACAAAGGCCTGTGCAAAATTTGGTTCAGGAAACCCGGAAAACGGTGGTACCTGATGAATCGAGGAATTTACACTTAGCATTGTATTTTTGGAAGCTTCTTTCAGGTTGTTTTGAACATATGGAAATCAAGTGGCTAAAATGTAAATATTGAGAAAAATAAAATTGCCCTGGGCAAAGGGAAAGTGCATCAGTCCTTAGAGACTGGATTCCCCTGCAGCTGCAAAAGGCTAAATTCATTCTTAAGGTTCCTCTGAATTTTCTTTCTATGAATCCGCAAGAACCCACACACGTGCCGCCACATTTCGAGACATGGGTCAGTGGTTAAGAGCACTTGCTGCTCTTCCAGAGAAACAGAGTTAGATTCCCAATACTCGCTTAGCAGCTTACAACCTTCTGTTACTCCCAAGGATCCAACACCCTCTTCTAGCCTCCATGGGCACCAGGCATGCGCAAGGTACATAGACATATACACAGGCAAAATACCCATAAACATAAAGTAATAAAATATTTTTAAAAGAAAATCTCTTGTAGACATGCCCACAGACCAACCTAATCCAGTCTCTCACTGAGACTGTCTTCCCTGGTGGTTCCAGACTAGGTCAAGTTGACAGTTAAAACTAACCATCATGTAGGCTGATTGGACATATTAAAAAAGCCAAAAGAAGAGACCTAATGATGGATAATGAATTCCTGAAACAGGAAAGCAGCAATTGTAGCTAGACCAAGGGAATGGATAATGAAGACATGTAGAGGGCTGGATAGAATTTAAAAATGGATGATATAGGAAGTGAAGGAGATATATAATACCATCCTGTTTTCTGGTCTGAGCTGGTCAGGTGAATGGTGCCATTCATTGACATGTCAATAAAATATTTAAAGATAGATTGACTAGGAAGGGATGTTCAAGTTTAAAGTTTTTAAGTTTGACAGGATACTTACTGATTTAAGAGTGTGGATGCTTGGTAGACTGTTTAAAAGATGCTTTTCTAAGAAAAATGAGATCAGGTTAAAGATTTGAGCCTTATTGGTGGTTAAAATCATGAACCATTGCATAAGAGAATTTGAAAAGAGTCATTAGTTTGGAACAAGGGTTAGATAAAAGCTTTATTCAATATAAATATTTTAGGAGTAGGTATAGAAGAAGGAATCCATCAATGAAAGTGAAACAGATTCCCGTGGCAGATAGACAACGAATTCAGTGCTAGACAAGCACTTGAGTGTGTTATGAAGGGCTCTTAGGAGTGGCTAATCCACCTTTTCCCACTGAATCAACTACTTAAAAGATTCAGAAAGGAGGCTAATATGATGATCCCCTTGTAAAAGAAGCCCAGTGGTTAATACTTCTCCAGATGCCAGAAAAAAATTGTCAGCTAATCAATACTTGGGGTACCTATTGTAGGTGATTTCTAGGTTTCTACTTTGACTGGATTATAGTGTCACAACATCCTAACAGCAGGAGCAAAACCAGCTGTGTACCTCACCAGCATTGCTTCCTATCAGCCCCAAAGCATTTCCTCCCTGGCCATCTTTGCTCTAGTCTTCTGTCAAAATTGTTTTTGGAAAGTAGCATAAAACACCCCCTGATCCCTGTTCATCACTGGGATTAAATGGCTAGGACCTGAAAGCAGGAAGAGTGGGCTCCCAAGCCCTGTAGTGTTATGACAATGTAGACAGAGATGAAACAAAAATTGTAGGTGAAGCATATTCTGGGGATTCTGGGGCTTTAGGCACCACAGCCAAGAGTGAAGATCAAGAAGCCACTCAACAGCTGGCATAGTCCCAGCATAGACCGTATGGCTGGAAACAGCAAGATCACTGACCTGAATTCCAGAAGAGCATCTGAGATGGTTCCTACTGTTGTAGGAGCAACTAGTTAAACAGAAGGAGGCACTATGGTGATATTTTCTTTTGAACCAAAATGTTATTTGTATGTTAATAAATAAAGTTGCCTGGGGGTCAGAGCTATTAGCAAGCCATAGGAAAGCAGGGCAGTGGTGGTGTACACTTGTGATCACAGCACTTGGTAGACAGAGCTAGGTAAGTCTCTGTGTGTTCAGGGATACAGCCAGCATTGGATACACATGCCTTTAATCTCAATACCAACCATAGAACACCTGGAGATCTATACAGACAGGCCGTGATGAGGCAGTCCTGTGGTTGGGTTTACAACCAATGAGAAGGCAGAACAGAGACTATATAAAGACTTTAACACAGGAAGTACCTCCTCCTTCGGAGAGGTAGGATCACTGCAGGAGGAAGGGTAAGGTTTTAGCTCTTAGCTCTGACCTCTTGGCTTTCTTCTTTGCATTGGTTCTGTGTTTCTTATTTATAAGACGATTGGTTACATCTACAAGGCACTCTACAGAGGCCATACCTACCCAGTTCGTTAGCTAACAAATCCTCCAGTTGCAGACTTTCTAAGTAGAGGTACAACCTAAAGGAGTGGCTTGAAACGAAGTGGAGAGAAAAATGCAACCAGGCCTCTGTAAAGGTTCAGTGACATTTTACAAAGTAAATAAACACTGCATTTAGGTCATAGGGAATGAAGAAAAGTCTGTGCTAATGGAGACAGCTGCTTTTGCTCTCAAGGAAATTGTATAGGAAGCAATAAAGCAAAAGACGAAATAATGAGACAGGAGAACAGGGAGGGGCAGGATGCAGATAGAGATAAAAAGGAAGCAACATGAGGTAACTGGCAATTGGAGACTAAAAGCGCAGGAGAAAATGCACATCTATATTAAAAATGAAAATAAATTCAGATACAGGATTCTGAAAGGATGGCTCAGAAGTTAAGAGCATGCACTGCTGAGGATGAGAGTTCAGTTTCTAGCACCCACAATGGGCAGTTCACAACCAGCTGTACCTCCAGCTCCAGGAGGATCTGATGCCCTCTTCTGAACTCCCCAGGTACACACACACACACACACACACACACACACACACACACAACTAAATAAATAAAATAAATCTAAAAACTAAATCTAGATTTTGAATCATCTGTGTAGGGAATAAATGTTAAAGCTCTCCCAAACTACAGGGAAAAAATTGAGAACATTCTAAGCTTGTAACACATTAACAGACAAGGAAGATGGGTACAGAAGAAAGTATATACATACCTTCCTTTATTTGCAATCAAACAGAGTTCAGAGCCTAGTGGGGAAAGAATACTGAACCACAGAAGTAAGAGATTAATGAGAAGGAAATAGCTCCTAGAATGTGCTGGTGAAATTCTTTAAACTTAGGGGACAAAAAGTTGCATGTCCACAAGGTCATCAGTGGGCAGAAATCAAACCACTCCATCACAGAGCTAAATGGTGAAATACAATGGAATAATATAAATAGATCTCTCAGAGGAAAAGGTTTTAGCCTCAATATTTCTATTCCCTGGCAGAAAATCATTCATGTGAAAATGCACAGAACGACATTTTTCAGACAACAGGAAAAGATGCTAAAACGGCACCCATTAATTGTGTCTAAAAAGATTAACAGGAATTTAAGAGGCATTAGAGCAGATTAGTAGGATTGAAATATTAATGTACACTATCTAGTTTACGTAACAACCAGCAAATAAAAGAACAAAGCATTCATCTTACTCGTATTGTGAGGGTAATTGGGCGGCCATTTCCTGTTGCTCCATTTGGATTAAAGCTCAGGGTTGCATCTCTTAGAAAGTCTGGCTTCAAAATGTATCCAGAGCCTCCATTATCCAAAAATTTCCCATTCTGCAAATCCATAGGCAGTCCAGGGGTTTGGAAATTCAAGGCCACTGTGATAAAGAAGTATGTTGACATTGTCAGGAAACAGGGAATGCAGTTAAAGAGACTCAGTTCAGTGGTGTGTCAAAATCATCACACACTGCTTATCTTCATGTATTCCAAGAATACGGATCATTCCCCTAATAATTCATGGTTTTTAAATATTTTATTGCTGTCTTACTATGGTAATTTGAATGAAAATGGTCTCCATAGGCCTGTAGGGAGGGACACTATTAAGAGGTGTGGCCTTGTTGGAAGAACAATGTCACTGAGGGTAGGCTTTGAGGCTTAAATTACTCAAGACAGACCCAGTGTCTCTCTCTCTTCCTGCTGTCTGAGGATCCAGATGTAGAACTCTCAGCTACCTCTCCAAGATCATGTCTGCCTGCATGTTGCCTTGCTTTCCTGCCATGATGATAAAGGACTAAATCTCTGAACTGTAGGCCAGCTCCAGTTAAACCCTTTCCTTTATATGAGTTGCAGTGGCCATGGTCTCTTCAACCAATAGAAACCCTAAGACACTTGCCTATGTTAATGTGCATCTGTGAATTGTAACATTTAATTTGTAAATTAAATTATTATATAGTTGTTGGTTGGTGGGCTAGTTTTTGAGACAGAGTATCATATAGCCCAGGCTGGCCTCAAACTCTCCATGTAAGAGAGGAAGACCTTGAACTCCCAAAGCCCTTGCCTCCCTTTTCCCCAGTACTGAGATTACGGCATGCCTCATAATATCCATCTACTGTACAGCTTGGAATAAGGAAATAAAAGTGGCATTCAGTATGAATTACAGAAAAGCAATGTGTATGTCAGATAACATTCACTAAATACAAAAATATAAAAATAGAAAATAGGGCTGGGGCTCTAACTCAGGGGTAGAGTGTTTTCTTAACTTATGTGGGGCCTTAAATTCACTCATCAGTACTGGTATATACTAGTAAAGAAGAGAAGGCACCAACTATATCACAAATATCCAGGTCCAAGAGGTGGATATGTTCTCTAGGAAGGTGAGTATATATAGTGCCTAATAAGTGGTCCTGGTACACAGTCCTCCCTCAAGCCCTCCACATTGCATCTGACCCCACTCCCCATCTCCTCAGGCCTACATGTGCACCTCTCCACAGTCCAGGAAACAAAGAGTGATCAGTGACAATGACACTGAGTGGTTGGTGCTGGTGCCATGCCTGCTCTTTGGTTAGGAACAAGGAAAATCTGGCATGGAGAAATAACCAGCCCGGTGACCCTACTCACCTTTTGAGGCTGTGAATATCAAAGCTCCCGCAAAGTGAAATGATGGAGGATACTTGGCTTGAAGAGGGCGTGAGCCTAGCTCAAGTAAGGCACTTGGTCTTCAATTCCCCTCCTGTCCATCTGGTCTCCCTGTCCCTCAAGCACACATGTTCCAGTATCAAGTCCTTGTGAATTAGTCTAAAACTTCCAACCCTCTCTAGTCATTTCAGGGAAACTTTAGCTCTAGAAACCAGTGACTTACCATGAGTGCCTGATCCCACTTCCAGGACCAAAACTTTTCCAGAAATATCCATTAACTCACACAATGAATTAATTTCTACTTACATTTGCAGATAGCTCATTATCCTATGTAACATACCCATCTGACAGCCTACATTCCAAAACTCTTGAGGGTTAAAATTAGAAGAGTCTGCTCTCATAAGTTTTGGGTAAACTCTGGTGATGAATGTCCTGGTGTGGAAAATGAATTCATGTGCTAAAAGAAGAAAAAAAAAATACAACTTTGTGAAGCATTTGTAATCAGTGAAACAAGCTATTTTTGTATATTACTCATATATGTGAAATAATTCTTTGCATGACTTTGACAAAAAAATTATCAATCACAAATAAAAGAGAATCCCATACATTTATGCTTGTAGAATAATTCATAATACTTTAAAATAATTTCATGGAACAATTTATGTACATTGACTATATACTTGAGCTGTTTCACTTTCACACATCCAAATTAATTCCACATTAATACAAGAATACACACAATTCCAAAATAAAATTTTTTTAAGTAGCACATTTACCAATTTGGTTTTTTTACCCTCAATTTTCATATTAAGATGGACTCACATGTAAGCCATACAAGGCTGTGTGTTTCTAGTTAAATTAATTTAGCAATCTTTTCACATATTTATAGACTTTGGAGGGACCATTGAGTTATCTGGCTTAGTCCCCAGCCCTCTGGTCCAGCATCTTTCTTTTCAAGTGTATCCAATCTCTGCTTTCAACCTTCCATTTTATATCTCATATCTCTGTTGCTGGGCTATCTACTTGCTTGCAATATGTACATATGTATGCATGCATATGTAATCAATATGTACTCTGTGTATTTCTGCTTGTCTATACCATAAGAGGCTTGGGATTAAAAACTAATTTGCATCCTTCACCATTTGACTGACATCCCTTTAGTTTTTTTGAACACAGATGCCATGTTTTCTTCAAGATTTTGCTTCTTTCACTGAACAGATCTCACTGCCACAACCATTTCTGACAGTGTGACAATCAACATTGAGAGAAATGGTTGCTATGTATAGCCCATGGTATTTGCTAATGGGACAGAACTCTTTCCTCCTTATCCTAAATATTATTCTTTAAGAAGTATTCCTAATTTAAAAGCCAAATGTTGTTTTAAAATCATGCTCCCTTCTGTTCTCTGAAGAAAGTCTATCCGTAAGCACAATTTGCACACTTGGGACCTAGAGCTTACCATCGACATAGTGACACATGAATGATAACTAAGGCCTCGGTAATGATAAACTCAGAGTGTCAACATGATTGGGTTAAGAAACACCCAGGCATCAGTGAGGCACAACTACATGTGTGCCCATGAGGGTATTTCTACAGAGGGTTAACTGAGAAAGACCCCGTAATATGAGTGGCATCAATCCATGGACTAGGTTCTTGCATTGTTAATAAAAAGGGGAAATGAGGAAAGTCAATTGATCACGAACATCCATCTCTCTTCCTTCCTTATCTAAAGAGATGTGACCAAGCAGCTGCTTCATGCTCCCACCACCATGGAGTTATAGCCATCATGCTTTCCTGGCCAGGATGGACTATGTTTCCTCAAACTGTGAGTCACCTCAGCTTCCTTCCTGAAGTTGCTGCTGGTCAGGCATTTGGTTATGGCAATGAGAAAAATAGCTAACACAGTCTTGTAATGTGGTATCACTGTGTTACTTCTGAAATTTGCCACCAGAAATTACAAATAATTTATTACAAATGCACTTCATGGTCTTCCTAGAAACATATGGAAATCAAATAAAAAAAGAGGAAACAAAACTACATACAATCTCATCACTCAATTAAGAATTACCAATAACTGGATGGTGTGTTTCTTTCCATTCTTTTCTATCTATATGCTAATTTTTCAAATGGATTTATATTATGTATTCCCTTTTACTGGCTGCCTTTAAAAAAAACTTAACTGGAATAATGTGAAAATCATTCCATTTTGATAACATTCCCAGATTTTATTTTTGTGATGTGTATAATGATAAATATAGTAATACTAGGTATCTGTGCAGTCAAACCTTTGCTGCTATTATTAATTATTTTATTACTGACTTTTGGTACAAGAAAAATGTTTTACTCTCTTTATGATGCTATGCACCATATCTGGGTTTACCCCTACCCAATCACTTTTTAAAATTGTTTGTGTGTGTTTAATATACTAGAAGTGAGAGAACGTGACCACTCCCACTGTGCCCAGAGCTCCTGTTCTTATAAATCTAAAAAGCTGCCCAACAGTTTGAGGTGTCAGATGCCAGCTAGTAAAGTAGGTCATCTTGACCATAGTGTGCAGTAAGAAATATACACAACCCAAGTTGGGGTGATGAGTCAGCAGATAAGAGTTCCCACTGAACAAACATGCAGACCCACGTTTACATCCCCATTACCCATATAAAAACCCAGCATGGCTACATGAACACCTGTAGCCTTGGCGCTGCGGCAGGATGGGGATGCATTGGGTGGATCAGTGAGGCTTGCTGACTACCAGCTTAGCTCCAGGTTCAGTGAGAGAGCCTGTCTCGAGGGAATCAGGCAGAGTGACAGAGTAGGAACCTTGTATCTTCAACTAGATTCTGCATGATCACAAGTTCATACATCCACATTTACATATCAGTCTCCTCTCTCTCTCTCGCCTCTCTCTCTCTCTCCCTCTCTCTCTCTCTCTCTCTCTCTCTCTCTCTCTCTCTCTCTCTCGTGGTTTCATAAAGTATTCCTTCTTGTTCCATTCTACTCTGTTTTCTTTCATTCCATACCATTGAATAGTACTCTATCTTTTTCTTTTATTTATCAGACCCTCAGGCTGCTGTGCAATGCACCTTTCCAAAGCATGCAGTAATTCATGCCACTCTTAGATTGCAGCCTGCTTCTGCTTACACTTTCTCCAAGGGAAACCCCAAGTGTTTTACAGCGAACCCTGTCAGTCATCACTCTGTAGTGCCATCTGCTCACCACAGATTTGCCCACAGAAGGGTCCACACTTCACACCCTCAATTAAAATGTCATGACTTAAAGAAGGCAGTTAAAGCAAAATGTTGACACACCTTTAATCTCAGCACTTGGTAGGCAGAGACAGGTAGGTCTCTGTGAGTTCAAGGCCAGCCTGCTCTACAGTGTGTTTCAGGCCAGCCAGGGCTCCATAATTATACCTTGTCTAAAAAATCAAGGCAAAGTTTTGTGATGTAAAAGAATGCAATTCGAAAATACAACCCCTTTCATTTTAATATAACCCCTTATAATTTAATAAGAATATATATTCATAAATATGCCCAACCCATGTTAACCCCCCTAGCAGTGAAAAGAACTAACTTAAATACTCTATCTTTTGGAGTTTTAAGCATTTACCTCTCAGTTTTGAAAGTTTTCGAGCTCGAGACTCCCCAATAGAATTATTCTCATTAAATTGCTGATAGAGTCTTGAATGTCGTAAGCTCCGGAACTTCTCGGCTTTAGTATAAATGACAAGATCAGATAAGGCCAGAGCTATTCTTAGCTTCCTGCTCTAAAAATAAAATGCAGTGATTTCACATTTTTACACTAATCATTTGAAAAGTTCCTTTTCTAATAACAAAAATATGCTTTTAAAGAGATCATTTCAGTTTTTCCTTAAGCTTGTTTCCCCCAAAATTCTTTGGACTAAGTCAATGTGATTGTTCTTATGACCACAATATTTAATAATCATATGGACTAGACTAAACTTAAAAATCTAGTTAATGTTTCAAGATCTGAGAATAGTAATTTTTACTATTTTCTCATCCCCCCCAAATCTCAGCTTATTCTCGTAAATTTTACAAATTTAAAAACTGTAATCATGAATATATTTCCAGTTTATTCTGACATTTGGGGAGAGTTTCTGTTGTGTAGTAGATATTTGATCCTCCACTGCAGTTCCCTCAGTCACTTCTGAGTTTGTGAAAAACAGCCCTTACTCATGCTCATGTTACACATTATTATTTAAGTTAGTACATCAATGATGGATTTCTTCATGACATCCTGACACATATGTATCATTATACTTTGCTCAAACTCATCTATCTCCCACACTGCCCTCCCTGTGATCCCTCTGGCTGCCTCCTGTTCTTCCCCTCCTCAATTTTTATGTCACATGGATTCCACTATCTTCCCCTAGTCCCATCTCAGTCCTTTATATTTCTTCATCCTGTTTAGTAGTTCTCTTCCTACTTTTGAGTCGTGTGTGTGTGTGTGTGTGTGTGTGTGTGTGTGTGTGTATACAAGTGCATAAATTTAAATATTGATTTCCATATCAGAAAGAACATGCAGTGTTTGCCTGAGCCTGGCTGGTCTCCCTTAGTATAATGATCCCCAGCTCAAAGATGGTAGGTGTCAAGAAATAAAGAAGACCAAAGCAAAATAGGATGCCTCCATCATACCTCTGCAAGGCTCAGGGAGCACTCCAGAAGGGGAAGCAGAAAGATTATAGGAGCCAGAGGTCAGGGAACATTGCTGAGAAATAGTGTTTTCTAGACACAACATAGCCGCTGCACTGACAACTCACAGCAGGTGTGGTTGCCTGCACAAGCCCCCCACAAGATCAAGCCGGCCAGAACTCTACCAGGGAGTGGGGAGGAGAACCTGGGGATCTCTTAGCAGCTGAGGATCACTGAAGGAAAGAAAGCCAGTTTTCTTCGGCAGTGTGGCAGTGAGAGGTTGCTCTACACCCATGAGCACACAGATGAAGATACTAGATGAACACACAAGATCAGCACACAGATGAAGATACTAGATGAACACACAAGATCAGCACACAGATGAAGATACTAGATGAACACACAAGATCAGCATACAGATGAAGATACTAGATGAACACACAAGATCAGCGTACAGATGAAGATACTAGAAGAACATACAAGATCAGCATACAGGCAGCATTAGTTGGACTACAAGGAGGAGAGGGAAGGAAGGAAAGAAGGAGGAGGGAGAGGAAGAGGAGGAAGAAGAATTCACTAAGTGGGAGGAGTGTATGTGGGGGCAATGAAAGGAGGCGCAAGGGAAACACGGAGTGGATATGACCTGAACACATTGTGTCTGTGTATGAAATTACAAAAAAAATAAAAATTTAAGATGATAAAAAATAGAAACACATATAAAAGACCCGCAACTGAAAAATAATGGAAATCCAGTCAATTTAAAAGATAAGACAGAATTTGATGAAGTGGAAACTAAAAATTCACACATAAAACCCATCAAACAAAAAGTTAGCTCTTTGAAAAAATAAACCAGATCAACAAACCTCTATCCAAACTAATCAAAAGAGAGGATATCAGAAGAATAAAGTTAGAGACACAGATTCTGGTGAGGTACAAAGGATTATTAGGAATACTTTGAAAACTTATATTCAAAAGAAAAATCTAGAAGAAATTGACAGATTCCTCGATGCATATGGCTTCTCCAAGTTTAAATACAAATTATTCCACAAGGTCTTCCCAGACAGAGCTGACCACCCTAGTATCAGCAACTGGTGCAAATGGATAGACCATGGCAGACATTCAAAACAAAATGTGTCTCTCTTAGACAGGCATGCACTGTGTTTGATCCTATAAAGTATACAAAGCTGAATTTTTGCACTAATCATCCCCAAATACAGAGAAAGCAGGGCCAAAGATGCACAAAGAAGTCTGACTGCCTGATTTGAAACACCACATCAAGACATCCTTCAATTAAGATTTGTTCATGTAAGGGAGGAAATCAGTTCTTATCTCATGGATATTAGCATATAACACAATGCACGCATTTTAATATAATATTATATGTGATACTAATACATATAATACTGTGCAGCATTAACATTGATTCTGTTGCTTCTGTCTCTGCTGCAGGGCAGAGAAATTGTGCTATTTACCTCTGCATCCTTTCTACTCTGTAAATGCCTATTACATAAGAGCTTTACTCCATCAAAAGTATTTTAGAAAAAGCTACCTCAGAAAGAAAGAGAGATTTCAAATGTTCTTATCCACTGCCAACCTCTTTCAGGTAAGATTTTAAATTGGACTCAAGCTTTCATTAAGAGGAAGCTGACTCCCTTACATAAAATTATTTCAGCTCTCCACTGACAACATTGGAAAGCTTTGATAGCTTGTAAGATTCTTAAAAAACATGTTCTCACCCTTTTTGTGGCAAGTACTCCTCCGGTCAGCTTTGAGAGACTTATATCCTTTGCCTTCGGGAGCCGTGAGAAAAAGATGTCTTGTGTTTCTGGTCCACTTGTTAATTCATCATCATCATCTTCATATATATCTTCTTCTAACTCTAACACCTGGCCCTGTTTTTGAGTCCCCTTCCTCTCACGGGTTTCCAATAAGGTTCCTATTTTTTTATTTTTCACTAATATTTTGAATTTTAGTGCCTATAAAAACAGTTGGAAACAGACCAGATTTACAAGTAAGTCATCACTGCACACTTGAGGGGTACCCCAACATATATACAATAAAAAGGAAGCAGGACTGAGTCTGGGGATTCACCTACAGTAGCAAGATATGGCAGGGACCTCATTGTGTTTTAGAACACTATTCATGCTCATTAGGACCAGCAGTATTATAGTACTGACCATAACTCACCATAAAAGAAGCCTCCTGGGACTTACCATAAGTGATCTTTTTTATATTCCACAAATTGCTACTAATTGATAAGTTTGAAATAGGTTGAAAAGTGTATTATGTGTATTGAAATGTTTGTCATATTGTTGAAGACAAAAGATTACAACTTCTGGCAGTAGATAACCATACTCTTATCCAGCAATAAAAGCATCCAATGGGAGCAGGTATATAAAAATGCCCATCAGCCTGTCTGACATCTAGTATGGATTGGATTCAAAACATCTAAGGCTTCTTCAGTTGAAACTCATGTAAGTATCAATGACTTAGTATTTCCAGTCCATCAAATCACAGATGTGACAAAATTTACCACCACCGGGGAGAGTCATTAACTCTGAATTCAAAGCCTTCTGCATTTCTCAACTATCTCCGCCCTTTTCAACAATTCATTAATATATTTGAGTGCCTGCTATATCACATAAAATGCTGAAATACACGTTCTGAAGTAAAGCTTGCCCCTGAGGAGTCCTTAGTCTTCCTTTCTTCTGTCAGCCTCATACCTTGATTCTTCTCTTTTATGACGGCCCTTACATTACTCTCTAATATGGAGTTTACCAAAATGTATTCTGTGCCCGCACACCAAAGGCACTATGAATGATGCTTGCTAAAGAGACACATTTTGGGTATGTACTTCACAATTAAGAGGTCAAAATCTTAAATCATCTTTCATGACTCAAATGTCCATTACCTGCATGCAGTCCTTCCTCATCACATCGTATTAACCCTTTTTAGTTCCCCACTGGACACCTGAATCATGAATGAGGATACAAAGTTAATTGTTTCTAGTCTTAATTCTGTTGTGGATTTTTTCATTCCTTTTGGTAGTGGATAAATTCATAAAAATGTAATTCATAGTGAAAGTGTAAAATCCAGCGCGACTCTCCACAGCTTCAGAATGGCTATCCTAACTGTACAGGAATTGGTTGATATCTATGGACTCTGGGTTAAAGTCTTAACGAAGGCTTTTTAAATCTAAAATTGTGGGGCTGAAATAAGGCTAAGTTACCAAATTCCCAGGTAATTATCTCTCACACTGAAGACTGAACACTGAGGAAAAGGAACTTTCTCTCTAATCACTCATTGATTCCTCAGAAATCACCCCCTTACAGCAGTGTGGGAGCTGAAACCTCATTGGAAGCCATGGAGTAGAAAGCAAGAAAAAAAAGACATGCTAACAGGATGCAATATTCCGAGAGGGTTATTTAAATTTTTCCCAGAATTGAATCATGGCTCTGAAGTTACATCTTGGGTGATTCATGTCCAGCATTTTGCATAAATTCTTACAGCTTTTATCAATTAAGCATACTTAGCCTTAGAGCATTCTTCCAAGGTAAAAGAATCATGATTTCTCCACTAACCAGTAAGTTTATGTTGTCTGTCTTAGTTGTATCATGTGAGCACATTCATTTTTTAAATTTTTCATTCATTTAAATGACATGAGGAAAAATATTCAAATATCACAAAAATAATGCTATGTTACCAAAACTGTAGTCACATCAAAACTCAAGTATTGATTGTTAGAAAATACTATTGAGGAAAAAGAAAGTTCACTTATCATTTTATGGCATTGGGAGTTTATAGGTAAGCCAAAGAAATCTAAGAGAAGTGAGTTTGAGAGAGCGGGTCACACTGCATCCATGCCTGAAGCAATGTTGGAACAGAAGGCGGCATTTTAAGGTAAGAAATGAGCAGAGAAGACTTGGGTCCTGTGTGTTGCTGAGGAAACAGATTGTGTGTATTCTGAGACAAACCCAGTGGAATCCATCAACAGAAAGACTGGTGGTGACATGGTTGAGCAGCTCTCTGGGGCAGGCAAAGAGGAGATAGAGGAGAGTCCTAGGGGCTGACTTAAAAGGAGGGTAGTTTACTTCCTGTCTGCTGATATTTTGAGTATGAATTTTGCTTACAACATGGGCATCTCACCTCTTTCTTAACCTTTTGCCTGTAAAGTATATCAAATTCTTGAGGTTTTACATTAAAATGCCTCCATAGTTTGCACCTTTGGATGAAGTAAAGCACATCACCAAAAATGGATTCTACATCTATCTCTGCTTTGGTTCTTTTCCTGTTACTGTTCTAAAATATCTTGACAAATCCACTTAAAGGAGGAAGGATTTATCTCAGGTCACAGTTCCGCATTACAATCCATCACAGCAGGGAAGTCACAGCAGCTGCAGGAAGTCAAGGAAGCTGATCACGCAAATGCATGCATGCCAGTGCTCAGCTTTGTCAGAACAGGTTCCATTCACCACGAGATGGGTCTTCCCACATTAGTTAATGCAAGCAAGGCAATCCCCCAGCAGGCATGCCCAGAGTCCAACCTCCCAGGAGATTCTAGATTATGTCAAGTTGACAATTAGCAGAAACCACCAGTTTCTATGAATGTCCTTCGTTTGCATGTTCTCTTCCTTCACCAACATAACTTAAACTTAACAGAGCATTTCTGTCAAATGATCAAAATCAAGCATCTGTGCTGGTCTCTAACCTACTCGAGAAGGTGACCACAATGTTCTTTGTTTTTTGTTTTTATTTTTTCCTTCATCTGGGCATCTCAGACAAAGCATTACCTCTGGAGACGGTAGTCTATCTGGAAACTCATCAAGCATATCAGAGAGCAGGAAGTCTCCAAAGGTACTCTGCAGAATGTCAGCCATCACTTCCTGCTGACCAGGGGAGCAGTGGTTCTCCAAGGACAGCACCACTGGGTACTCAGATGACTAGAATATGAACCATTGCTATGGTTATGCATCAGAACTTTTAAATTGCCCTAATGCAATTCATCTAAACATTTTATCTCAAAATTCATCTCCAAGAGTCTTTGCAAAATAAGCATGCTTTAAATTGAAAATTATCTTTTCAACTGACAAAGCAAGGGCTTTAAAAACCTACATAAAGAATATTCACCAGGCTTGGGCACTTAGGCTTGTAATCTCAATTAATCAGGAGGCTGAGGGGAAAAGCACCCACACTCAAGGACAGCCTAGGCTAAAGAGTCTAAGGGCAGCCTTGGCAACTAAGTAAGAACTGGAGTTAAAATAAAAAGTAAAAATAGAGGTGGAGATATAGCTCATTGGTAGAGCATTTGCCTAGCATGCACAAAACCCTGGCTTCAATCCTCAGTGCTCAACCCTGGCCTCAAAAGAGTTGTGAAGCTGTATATTACCATAGAAACTGCTGTAACATATTCTTATGGGAAGAAAACTTACCTAGAAGACCTTGGGTGTTGAAAGTCCCCCAAAGGTGAGGGTAGATTGCTTAATTAACAAAATAATGGGTTTCATTATAATACTCTCATAGATGTCCATCATTGTACATTGTAATATGTCTATATTCACACATATTATATGCTATTCACCATAAATGAGATTTCTTTTTAAATTTCATTTTCACCTAGGTCATCTTTTTTAAAAATGTTTATTAATTTTTATTCTATAAATTTACTGAATTCATTTACTAGCTCTCATAATTGTTTGTAGGATGTTTGGATTTTTCTTTTTACATTTGTTATCATGTCACCTGAAAATAGAGAAAATTTTATTTCTTCCTCCATAATTTTAGTGTCTTTTACTGATCTATTTCTATGCTTATACTTATTTAGTGTGTGTGTGCGCACACATGTATGTGCACACCCTTACCATACACATGTGTGGAGGTCAGAGGACAATGTGAAGAGTGTTTCCTTCTACCATGTGGGTTCAGGGATCTAACTCAGTTTGCCAGGCTTGGTGGCCGAGACCTTTACACACTGAGCCGTCTCACCAACCCACCCTTTTATTATTCTTGTCCAATTGCTCCTCTCTGTTCTTTGGAGTCTTAGCAAATTTAGACTTTTACATCCTTGTGAGTACTTTGAACTTTAAGACTGTGTCTATTACCTTGCAGTATCTAGTTATCCTAAACTAAGTGAGGGGTGTCAGTCAAACATTTAGGAAGAGCATTTTAGACAAATGGAGCATTAAGTACAAAAGATTTTAGATGTGCCTGAAAAACAAAACAAAACCCTAGTGAATAAGGGACAGAGAAGCAGAGGAGTTCAGCGGTCACAGAAAACTAGTCACCTGGGACCTGGTGAGTCAAGGGTGGAGTCTAGTTTTTGTTCTGAAAACCTTTAGAAGTGGGAATGATGTGGCTCTGATGCACATGAGGGATAAGAAATAAATATAACCCAATTTCTAGTTTATATTTACAGATTATGTATTCAGAGGGGAACATTGAGTTTATTGAACCTTCAGGTTTCCTTTTTTATGTACATGTTTAGTTAATCTTTCTCGGCCC